>JAHZMZ010000983.1:0-21052 GCA_027743805.1 Lepidocyrtoides sp. E14
TATTGTAAATTGACATAAGAAAATACGGAATAAATCAAAGTTCCGGGAAACCACGTCATACATGGTTCAGTCTTCTGTAAACAAACTAAAGTGAGTGATTTCCGCTTTTTAGCTTATTCTGGTAAACAACAAGTTTGGGAAATGGCAATGATAAAAAGGCGAATGCGTACGTCTTGTCTCCATAAAATTACACTACTGAAATTACATACTGGATGCTAGCTGTTGTAAAGTAAAATAGAGCAAATAAGGAGCGTTCATCATCATGCATTTACAATTCTACGAACTACAGTTCACAAATCCTACTCAAGCCCAATTCATCTTTAATTCTGAAAATATTTTATCGTTTTGTTCATTGAATCGTTTTAAAGAAAATAAACAGCATTTTTTTCATTTGTGGTAAAGATTACAAAATATGATGTGCAAGGCAATGCACTATGGCTATGATTTTTAAAATGCATCAAACGCTGCTAAACAAAATGTTGATGACAAATCAAGGAGTTGTAAAAACGGTCAAAGTGTTTCCAAAATTAGCACAAGCATCATTTGCCACGGTCATGTGGTTAGAAGGTTAAAGGTAGGTAGTGCCATTTTTAAGGAACTTCAAACTACCATTTGTTTATGTACATGTGTTGAAATACAGTGGCCAACAATCAATTTTCAGAGATATAGCAAACTATCAAAATATTGCCATATTTCCCTTGAAAGAATAAGCAACCTTTTTTCTCTGAAAGTGTTGATACATGCATACTTTGAATTGAAGTACAATCTTAATTTCATTGATGATTTTGACTTCAGATTTTTGAGATTGTATCAAGTAAAAAGTTTGGCCAAATTGTTAATGCTGTACGCTATAGCCTGAGCAAGTTGCAATAAATGGACATATTGGACAGTTTTGTTGTACAAGGTATAGTGTTGTCTACCGTTTTTATTATTGACGGTTGATTTGACTATAATAATGTAACGTGTAGCTGTGTGGGACAATCAAGAAACAGTTTCTCAATAATATCGAAATTACATAAGTCTGTATATTTACATATTATTGTAGATGATGAAGGTGAGTTGTCAGGTATTGTGGTACGCTTCCCTCTTTGTTTCAAGGTGTCATGTACTCATTAACCTGAAATTTGCTTGAGGGTATGACGTAAAAACCCTTATTTTTGTACGGTATTTTCATCTCTATCACACAAGCTTGCATAAAAAACATAGTATTGGATTTATTATTATGCTTCATTTTTACTTTACAGGACAATGTCGCGAAAATCATATTTTTTCTCAGGATGAGTTTGGTTGCATCTGTACTTTATAAACCTTTAAGAGCCTCTGGGTGTTCAAATTCCTTCCTTGCTACCATTGAGTTGATGTTTCAGTAGGTACTTGTGGAAATATAGTTTAGGTAATGAGTTTTAAAAATAAAGTGTGAGAGGTAAGGTAATCCTTTTTGATTTTTTTGTAGTGAAATACTATTTCCAGCATGCTATATCTATTCTCTAAATAGGCGATCCACCAAATTGAATACATATTTAATGCTATTTATCGTGCTATCCATTTACACAGTTTGTAAAGTGCGCTTAAGGCGAATGCACTGCAACTTGCATTGAAACCTTATTGAAACTGCTACGCATCGAAGATAAAATGGGTATGTTGACAAACCAGTGTGCATGACATGACATAAGAAACTTTTCATTTGATATAGTACGCCTGTAAACATTTATAATTAATAATTACGCATGCTTACGTATGTCATCTACTTCCTATATAGGTCCAATAATTCTGGAGAAATCCAGTTCAAACTGAAACTGAACAACGCTGGTAAAGCAATAAAACCAGAATGGTCCTTAGATTGGTAAAAAAGCAAATATGCATATCGGGGATTGTATTGAACAAAGGGGGTGTCCATATATCCTCATGAACACTGTTGTTCTGCCCTTTATGCTTGCTCTTGATGAACTTGGTAGTCTTTCAACACACGACTTTCAAATCTTTTCTAATGATACTTATGAGATACTATATTATGTCATCCAGGGGCGTTGTGGGCAGTTGGGGACCATTATGGTCCAAATGTTATGGTTATGTCAAAATGTACGCTTGAGTAATGAAGAGGGGTAATTGTGGTTACTGAGAAAGTGCACCATAATATTAAATTTATTTCTGCCTTGTGCTTTCTTGGCCGTTTTAGAGACATTACCGTACAGTGCGCGTACATACACGGTATGCCATTATCAGCAAATAGGCATCGTACTGTATTTTTGTGATAATGGAAAAAATTGCACCAAATTATCGCCAACGCACTTGAAGAAAGTCGACTAATTTTTTTCTTCAATTTCCTCGCGTGTCTCCAAGTTTGCCACATGTGCAAGGTGACAGCAGTATACTTTTTCTGCATTGCATAGACGCACGGATGAACAACATTTTATCGATAAAGGAAAATTGAAAATACCAACTGCAACTTTACGATAAATAACAGTACCAAGTATGTATGGAATTTGCGTTGGTGTATAGGAGTGTATACATTTGAACAAAAAATTATTGAAAAGTACCAGAATTTTACGAGACAATTCGTCCAGTAAATGTGCCACCGTTATTTAATGCATATAATAATTGCGCACATTCGCGTGTAAGTTGCGTAAATTTGTCTTGTTTGCCAGACATTTTTCCACTTTTCCAGCAAGCAATTTGCTTACTCACTTATTCTAATATATTCGCTGGCTGGCTTATACCTATGCATGCAGGTACAGCGTATTTTTTTCGCTCAGACATAACACAGACATTTGCATTCGTTTTGATTTTTAAAACTATATACTAGAAAGCAGATATGGCTATAAAACACGTTCACAAACATTCTAATCTTATAAGAACACATTTACTATAGACAATCTTAAAACATTAAAATAAATATTATGCGCGTGGGAGTACATTCCTTAGCATACATCCGGGACTTTAGGACGTGCGTTCTGTTTCTGTCACTTTTCAGTCATTCATTATTGACCCTCAGCTCTCATCAATACCCTCTGGTCAGACATAATTACCGTGTAATCTGTCCTGTTCTTGAGACACCCGCCAAAGGAACGGGACGGGTTTCGACCAGTTAAAAAACAAAATTGGTCAAGTAGCATGGGTTAGTAAGATGTGCAACACAAATAGTAATTCGGCAGACTATTTCAGACATGAAAATTTCAGTCGAAGAGAATTTATATGGTATGGCAGGGCAAAGCCATTTTTTGTGCTTACTACTACTGCCTGGATGAACAAAGAACTTGAGACTAATGCACACTGTTTTCACACTCTACCTTTTTGAGATGACGGTACCAACAAATCAACCAACGCATAGCGCCTTGTTACCCTTTATGACCCCTGTTGTCTGTTGTTTTGACTTTTGGTACAGAAATATTGCCAATTACCTATGTGCATAAATATAGCATAGGAGTTTAGACACACGTCCAGTACATTTTCAGACTGCCCATTTCGACACGATGTACATACATTCAAAAATGCTAATTTTTTATTATTATGTTTACTTACTAATCTGCTATTCACAAGTTGAATAACTTTCAAAGTTAGAATGAAAGATGGCTCATTTTCTAGCACTTAATTGAAATACTGCACTGCATGTCTACACAACAAAAACAGACAAAGTGCACGACAAAATGCTTAGCCAGAAAAACCGATATATATTTTTATACTGTGGGTTCTTCAGCTTGCAGTTTTTGAAATGATTTAATCAAGCACGTCAGTCAGAACATGTGTAAATGTACTGACCATAAAGAATAGAATGGCACCTATACAGTGCACGAACGTGTTTTCAGTTTACAAGGGAAGGGGCTAACACATAACAGAGAAAAGTGACTTGTAGAAGACACAAACTAGAAGACTGGTTTTTGTTATTTTCTGCCTCATATTGCGTGCAAAGAAATATCCATACAAACTAGGTTTTGCTCTTCTCAGTAGCATCTTTTCTTCCCTGTCTGAGTCTGACTTCCAATAGCACATTTTTTTCTTCTTGTTTTGGCTGTCGTAAAAGCAAGCAAAATTTGGGCTATCGTCTCAGTCGCTTAAATGCTCTCATCCAGGAAGGTTCATTATCTCATAAATACAACGGTCGACTAGCCACCCACTTCTTTCTATATACAAACAAAGACCTGCCAAAGAAAAGAACTGGCCATACTTACATGGTTGGCTTGCTGTAGGTTTGCAAACAAACTCTGCTGCACAAGCATCGGCACATTTTCTTTTCATAGTAAGCCATAATATAAGAGAGAGGAAGTTCGTAAATAACAGGACAAAGAGTTTCGTCGTCAGTTGTGAGAAAGAAGCCACTTATTTCTTCATACAACGACGAGTCCGGACCATCCACTTTGTTTATTTTTTTTAAACTGTTCAATTGCAAGGTGAAATTTTCAAATCCAGAACAGCCTCTCTACTCTTCTGTTTCCATTTTTAATAGCAAATTTTATTTTAGAGAGAAAAGAGAATCTCCATAAAAGAGACCAGTTAGGACACGGGAAAAAATAGAAATTGATCTTAGAAGGACTATAGAATATACGATGACGTTCCGTTTAGTGCAAGTTACCATTTTTCTCACCATTCACAGCCTATGTGCAGCTGAAGGTAAGGCATTCTTGTGTTTTCTACATTTAATATTGTGTTATAATCAATGATAACCGCATTATCAATCTTAGCATTAAACATCAAGATTGAATTGCAATACCGTTGGTCATTGAAGTGGCAAGGTCATCTTAATGATAAGAAGTCTTTTCTCTCCAGATTTATTGACAGTTAGCGTGATTTCTGTTTTCATAAACGTGCTACCTGTAAAGGAAGCAGATATGCTTTTAGTTTCTCTGAACATGTGGTCGCAATAGAAAAGAACAGGCAATGGAGAAAGCATCACTTTAACCCTAATTTTAAATTCTAAGTGCTTACCCACTTTCCTCAGTGTTTTGGTTTTTGGTGAATTGCGCATATCGTATATAGAGGCTATATGTATGCATGTACATAAAATATTTACGGCTTTGGCACTGGAACGTGCGGAAAAAGGTAAACACGGGGTAAGTGCTTGCTGCACTTCTCTAAACGGACGTTATATGCCCGTTCTGCCACACTATTCATTCTACTAAACGCGTTAGCACGGTAGTATGCATAGTAAAGCAAAATGGACATAAATAAGTAAACAAACAAGAGAAAAATTTCATCGTGATGATGATGGTGTTGATGGTGGTGGTAGTGTTTGTCTTGATACTGATGATGATGACGT
The DNA here is from genome assembly GCA_027743805.1 of Lepidocyrtoides sp. E14. Taxonomy (NCBI): domain Eukaryota; kingdom Metazoa; phylum Arthropoda; class Collembola; order Entomobryomorpha; family Entomobryidae; genus Lepidocyrtoides; species Lepidocyrtoides sp. E14. The sequence goes on from JAHZMZ010000983.1 coordinate 5,252, forward strand.
TTCTTGCTGATGAAAGTTTGGGAGAGTGTCTGTTTTTCTGCTTCCATTCATCCGTCCTTTCATCTTTTTCTCTTTACATTATTGGTGGTAGCCAATTGTACATCAGGTTCTGTTTCATTAGTTGGCGCGCTCAATGATAACTAGCTAAATAATTTGTAAATTCAACGGTGTTGCCGCTGTTGTCATAAATGATTTTGCATGCACATTGGCATGTATGCATTAGTCGTGATATCAAAACTTTATTAGGGAGGAAAGTTGTCAGAAGAAACGTCTTTTCTAGTGGACATTTGCCTTTCTCTCTTTGCCACATATTCGCTTTTCTCCACTTATTCCATATATCTCCCATCAGATTCCCTTGTGGATACACGTGCATATGTTTGGTAAGCATTTACGTTCTCATGTAGCAGCAGCGAAACGATAGTCTGACATTGATCCATGCCACACTGTGTGGCAGTACGAATCTCTTATGGGAAGCGTACAATAAAGGGGGAATGTGAGATTACCTGAAGCAACCAATTTGCTTTACAAAGAGCATTCTACTTGCGAACCATTAAGATTTTACTGTATGTTCAATAATCATGTAATGTACAAATGCATGAAATTAATTTGTTCACATTACAGTTTGTTGAAATTTCATTTTTACATGAAAAATATCGGTGAAAAATTTCGGGGAAAAGCTTAAAGTTGATTTCGGTTATATCGATGGAGAAGACATAGTTTGCACTATTGTACGGGCCAAGTATTTATGAGTATTTGTAAATGTACCAAGAAAATGAAAAGGTCCAAAAAAATATACTAGTAAAACGTTTCCTGAAAAGCCACCATTTCATATTATTAGAGCAATTATATAACCTTATTGTCTGCATTCTGCAGTCAACATGATTCAGAAGCGTTTCCAAAACATTGTGATGAATAAGCTAGCCATCTTCGCAGAACAGTAAAAGTCAGTCACGGGGTAACAAACTTAAAGCCAACACGTATCTTGGACTTGCAATGATGATTTTTATTACATTTAGTGCGATGATGGAAGTTGGATGCCCCTGTTGCAGTGAAAAATACGTTGTTTGTTTCTAACTTTAAAGCAACCGACAACACAAAAAATTAATGCACTTAATGCAACAAAAGAAGACTAAACAGAGCATACATGCATGCAAACTTACGTGAGCTTTGGACAGACCTGTGGTACTGGTACTAACACAATACACACAAATGCAGCTCGCCACAAGAACGAGCAGTAAAGCAGTCTATATTTATTATTTGCTGTTTTGTTTGTAACTTGTTCTTCTGTAGAAAGAGGTTGCAACCAGTTCTGCTGGGTAGTAGTTGGTGGAAGAGGAAAAATAGTTAGGGATACGAGATATTATATGCCAAAATAAGTTTAGATACTAGATAGTAAGTACCCGGTTAGGATCAGTTGTTGTAACGAAGACAGCTATGGCTAGAAAGCGGAAGGACTTTTCTGTTGTACTTCTTGCACAACTTGTACAGCCGGCGGTACTACCAGCATTATCCGCGTTTGGCGCACAGACTACAGAAACGCTTGAATGTGTTATTCTTGCTTCTTCTTGCTATAATTCTACAACTGCCTCTATTCACTTTACTACTCTTTTGTAAGACGATTACTGCATTAGTTTATACAGTATTTTCAACAACTATATCGTCACAGGAAAAGGGATCCAGACAAGTTGTAAAAAGATACGATGATTTGATAATATACATTTCTTTACGAGGACTATGACTGCGATGATTATGTTACAGTTTCTTTTTCGTAAGGAGAAGGAAAAAAGCCAACAGGGCAGAGAATGTAGTGAAAAGAACTTCATTTCTGTAACTGTTTAGCTTGACTCGTATTGAAATTACAGGATGACATTGGCTACTTTCTTTTAAGCTATCCTTCCTATCCGTTGACATTTATGGGCACAAATATTATCTATGAACACACATGCAGTCTACAGATATCCTCAAACACGTACATGTGACAAAGAATTATTTTGTGTCAACGCTTAATATGCTTGTCTACATAAATATGTGTATTATCCTCTGCGGAGATAGTCTGTTAGCTTTACTTTTATCTTTAGCAGGGTTTTTTCATATTTCAGTTTCTATTTGCACGAATAAAATCAAACTATACGACATAGTAGCACAATCATTTCAGATCCATATCCTGCTCGTCTGATATTCTTGATTATGATTATCTTGCGTTTGTTAAACATTCTTATGAAATATGTACATGGAATAAGAAACATCACTTTTTTTAACACCATACATATATACACGAATATACGTTCATAAACTCTGTACTAGAGAGATACATTCTTGCAGTTTCTGTGAAACGTCAAATGATGCTACTACATTGGATAAGTAGAAGTACATGCATACATGGGTGTTGTTATAATATATTTTATCTTCTCACCCCTAAAGCTGAAATGCCAGTACCACATGAACTGGAAGTGCACTTTTAGAGTTAATACATATCTGTGCGATTCCATTCGTCATACTGTATTTTTATATTGTTAACTTCCTATGCAAACATTTTAAAACAAAACATGCATAAAGTAGATCTACCTAAACCTAGTGGACTTGGTGGGTTCTTATGACTTAGCCTTAGCTATTTTGCTGCAAGGTATGGCTGCAGTGATGAGAATATATCATATTCGAGGCCATTATTAAAGTGCAGTTTGCAATTGCATCACATATCATCTTTATAAGTAGGTATAACACAAATACTTGGAAAACTAAAGTTGCAATAAGATATCCTTCCAAAACGCTTATAATTATAAGTTTTAGTTTTATGGGCATAATTGACTAACCGTCCGATGAGACTGGTTTCTGTTGGCTGTATAAATAATTCGCTGTAATTGTATGAGATGAGGAAATGCATGGATAATGTGAAACTACACGATTGTGGCTTTCCATTACCAAACTGTTAACACCTACAAAATTTATGCATGTGGTACATTTCTGTATCAATAGGTAAGCAAAGCTCAAGTACAGAAATGTAGCTACAGGAAAACAATATAGAATCATAGCCAAATAAATCTTAACTATATCGTTAATCATTTTCTTATCACGTGTTATATGCATTTTCTTGCATCGTAACAGGATTCTAAGATTTTTTTTACCACATAATATGGTAAGTTGTTTTAATGATTTAAGTAAACCAGTAAGTATACCAAAATCAATTGCAGTTTTTATTTCAAAGCAAATTATATTTCAACAAATTAATATTTCAAAAGGATATCGGCAAATTATTTCATTTGTTAACATAAAATTAGCAAACGTGTCGTTAACTGTCGCATACTGGTTTTGCTCTCTGCTTGATCTTTTCATAAACGAAAAACTACGTTTTAACGGAATCCTTGGTGTCCATACTTCTAACGTATTATGGACGTCACAATACATTGCTTTGAATTATAACACCATATTATCAATAATAATTAAGATCTCAGTTACTCTTTATAAATTATTTACATATTCCGAAGAAACACAATTTACTTCTATATACTTCAACAAGGTGTTGAATTAAACGATTAAAAATGCAAATGTGACAACACACAAGCTTTTTTATCAGAGGTCAAAAGTAAGGTCAAGAATACACCAGCAAGAGTGCAGAAAGCCAAACTGGAAAGCTTAGTCAGAAGTTATTACCAATCAAGAGTGACAAATGTCAAAAATAACCTACGTACTATTTAAACAAGAATTTAAACACTGAAAATATGCAGTTATTTTGTAAAATAGTTTGAGTTCATCTGAAATGTTCTTTGAGTTTCTGCCCTTTAATTTAAACACATTCCTACAACACTGTGCTTTAATATCTTACAAATCTTAAAAATTTATATGCTGGAGCAAGTTACATATGAAAAATTGTGAGCTCACATAATTAATTATCATAATTTACAATTGAATTTTCATGCATACAATGATCGTAGGTAGTAAAACCTCAGAAGAATCTTGCTGTTGAAAATATTTTTGAATGCAACTCAATACAACCCTTGCCGAAATGTTCAGCCTCCGTCGTGACAAGATTACGTGCTTTGCAAGATAGTCGAAATGAAAGCACTATTATCACTACAACGGAATGTCATGGAATAATTTGATTATAGCGACGACTTGGCCATATCATTCTGATTGGGGATATTTAAACTTGGCTGTCATTGTGTGGTCATAACTTGGTTCAGTCTTTACCAGAGAGAATAGTCTTTATTTTCGCACTGGTTAAACACTCTAAACTGACCAAATACATTCGAGGGAAGTAATACACCAAAAAAGTGTAGAAATTCAACGAAACTTAGCTTGCACCTATACATGTTACCTATTCAATATATAGGTATTAAGTAGTGAACCAACAAAATAAGATAACTGTTTCCCTGATTGTATGAAATTATTACTCTTGGCCGGGGTGAAAGAAAGGGCACTTAGGTACTATTATTGTTCGTTATATTTAAAGGTTAAAGGACACCAGATAAAAGAAAAGTCTACCGATAAAAGTGGAAAGGAAGACATGTTGAAAATAAATTAAGCTTGCTTCAACTTTTTTACAATCTGTGACTGTCGAGCTCCCCACTTATTACGCCACATGTGCCTATTAGGGATATTGACGGTGTGATAGGATCATGGGAACTTTTGTATTTCTTGTAATAAAAGCCTGGCATCTAATGTTGAGCTCAATAATTTCGGCATGGGTAGGTATTTAATACCTTCAAATTTTAATGGAACCGTCACAAAAAAATGCAGTAGCATTTACTGCGGATTGATATATTTACATGTAAAATCAACATTAATGAGGGACACAGTCAACTCGATTCCCAAACATTGTTCTCTTTGTACTCTACAGATTATATCAACTGGATAAGAAGAAAATGATAGTTTTGAAATTGAACATTATAAAAATGATCACTTTTGAAAAGTTTTTCAAGCAGTTAAGCAGTTGCACATTGTAAGAAAATACCCTGGTCTCTATTACAGAATTTGCAAGTATGCATTTTGATGGTTTAATGTCCCAAGCAGTTCATAAAGCCGACACTTTTGACATACTTGTGTTTTATCTGACATCAGATTAGCTTGCTCAGAGAAAGATTAACATACTGTATTCTGGACGTTTTGTTTGCTTAATTTCTAGTCTCGCTGGGCTGACTGGTCGTTTATTACTATACTTTTTTGCAACTTGCAAGTTGCAATCAAATGGAGATCTCTTTAGCTACAGTTTGGAGTTTGTGGGAAATGCACTACCAATGCACTTTGAATTTGTCTTGGTGTGTCCATTTTGAAATTGTATTTTTGTGATACGAGAATGCATACACATTCCGGTTGAGTGAAGATTTTTTCCTGATTGTCAGTTCTTTTCTTTACTGGCTCTACAACAACGACTTGGCATGAACAACTGAAAAATCTAAACTATCTAATGCTCAATCAAGGTTCATACAAATACGTAAAATGTACTCGGCAGTGCTCTCTTGATGATGGTATGAGTATCTTGATAGCCTACAAATTATGAAGATATGATGATATGTAAGACAGTTTTGGGACCGTGGGCAAGCAAAGCTGCCGCTGCGCTGGGTTCTTGTCATCTACATCACTTTCACTCCAATCTTTGTAACATAGCTTCCTGTGCTAAATTTATTTGCTAATAAAAAGTTGGGCAATTCTTTTTCGGTTGAAATGATCTTTTGGCTTGGAATTTCAACTACACTATCGTACTGGTTAGTCCTGGTCGATGTGTACGTTTTCTTTTGTAGTTTGTTCTGTGACATAGTGATTGTACAACGTTTCTTCTCTTCAATAGCTACTTATAGACCAGCTCACTTGGAAGTTATCTCTCCAGAAAATGGCATACTATCAACGAGCAGCTAGACTCATTTCTCACAAAAAAGTAACATAATTTTCCTGTCTGCCAATGGAGAAATTTTACTAGGCAAAAATTTCCGTTGTACCTTTTTACATTTACTTTATATGAGAACTTCTAACGTTTTCTACGTAACATAACGTTACAGCTTTCCTCTAAAGACAAAAAACGGCTTACGTTCATCAGAACATGTCATCTTTTTACCAAGCACTTAAACCAAAAATCTGATGCAAAATTGAGAACTTTAATCCTCCTGCATATGCACAAATTAAAAAAAAAAATTATCCAGGTAGATTTGTGCAAGTTAGTTCTGCAGTAGCAGCGTTGTTTTTTTTCAAATTTTGATTGCATAAGTTCTCATATAACATTGACATTACTAGTGGGTAAGCCAATTCACAAAATATTCAAATTTTGTACACAAAATTCGCAAGCGTAGCACATCTAACGATTTCATTTGCAAAAAACTACCTGCATTTACAAATTTTCACTATTTCTTGATTTCAACCAGTTTGTATTCATTCATAGAAATATATATTAGTATTCATTGCTTTCACGGCAATTACATTTACGAAGGCGGCTTTACTAGTTGGTTTTAAAGCCGCCTACATTTATCCATACTTTATAATATGTCCATTAAGATATTCTACCGTAACGACTAACCATACTTAAACCCAGCAAAATATACAAAGTTACCCTTCTCTTCTAGTAAAGAGATAAACAGCGAAATAACTTTCAACCGAATACTCTATTATTATATTATGCTGATTAAGATTTTTGAGTGATATCTTAAAAGCATGGAGTTGTTGAAGTTGAGTTTATATTAATGTCAGGTTATGTACTCTTGTCTTTTTTTATTATGACCCCCAGATGAACAGCATTTTTCGTTCCTTTATTGTGAAGAGTAAATTAAATCTGGGAAGTTTTCATGAAAAATTATAACTTTAAAAGAGACCACCCACACAAAATAATGACAGAAATTGAATCGAAAGTTTCCAGATTACAAAAACTCGAAATGAGTAGGCAGTTGCACCAAAGAACAAAGAAAGGCACGGCATGCCATGGATGCATGGTAAAAAGTCAAAAGGGGCAAATGATGTCTATGTCGGAGTCTGAGATGGATACACCAATGATGCAAGGTTTGAAGTTTGAAACCAGAGAAATAAAGTGTCAAGAAAAACAAGAACATATTTTTGGATTTGGATGTTTCCTCGAGCATGCTTTCCTTTATAGACAGAAAAGATGTGCCAGAAGAAAGTACATCGGTACATGGTTTGTTATTGCATTATTTGCTTATATTACTTCCCCTAAATAAGCGGGGGACGTGTATCCTTGCTTCTCTGCAGCAAACAGATAGGATCTAAGAGATCCTGAGAGGTATTTCGCGCTATAAAAACACAGGAACAATATGATAAAATGATGCAGCTTTCTTTTGTAAGGTTTGAAGTGTTTCCAGCCAGTGTAGATGGTACGGACTCATAAATAACTTTCTATAATTATATTATGTGATAGAAACTCAAAAACCTCAATAAATTTTGTACAAAAGTTGGCCGGTTAACAACAAGAGGTCTTTCACTCTGTCTCTCTCAACTCGGAACAAACACGACTCAAGATTTTCATTTAGGTATGCTTTCTCCATCGCAGTTTGTATGTTTCATAGTGTACATCGAAACTGTGAGCACTGTACCATTCTCGTTCCAAGTGCATTTGGTTTGTATATTTGAATTAGTTGCGAGATAAATCCGCCTACACGACACAACAATAAAAAAAAATCGTAGGAATTCACATACCAAACTTATCAACAGCAATAAATGTTACTGTTAAACGGAAGGTAAAGATATTTAATGTAGCGAGCTAAACACGAGAGGAGAAATTTCACTGCAGCAGGTAACGCAACGGATCACAAGTTTTTTCCTTTGGAAATCTGAGGATATCGGATTAGCAAGAAAGGAAGGAAGTGTGTGTTTTCAGCAGTATAAATTAATCTCATCCTCCAAGTCTTCTGATAATAACTTGCAATTTCCTGTACAATAGTTTTGTTTTCCTTATTTACTTTCATCACAAACAAGAGTGTTACTGGCTTTACTAGCAAAAGAAAGTTGTTGTTGAAACTTCATTCATAAAGTGCAACCGGGAATTTTGCCAACATGCTATTTAAACGTAACTTTCCAACTCGTGCATTATCAATGGATTGGGTAGAGAAAGAAAACCTAGTGCTGATGCATTGCATTACTAACTGCTGCAGTAGGAACTTAACTTAAAAACAAAAAATTTGTCTATCGTTTCTCTCATGTTGTCAGCAACGAAATTAAACGGCTACGTCTAATAATACACACTACCACTCAAAGGTCATAAATAAGCTGAGCCCACACTCAGCTTATTGCTACATTGCAGCTAGATTTAAATAAACCTAACTAAAACTAATGACTGCAAACGTAAGCATTCAGGTTTTTTCATTACTTACTTGCGTGCATTCGACTCATTGCAAATCTCGTGTCCAAAGCTGAAATAAGAGAAACAATGTTGTATGTATTTATAGTGGCATTGAAAACACAAGTATATTTACACGTATTTGCTCATTTAGTCTCCCTTGTATCGTTCAAGCACCATATTCTAACAATTCTCCTTCCAAGCCATAGAAATTCCGTAATCGCCATTTATCCACATAATGGCCCTTCCCTTTCCAAACAAAATGAAGATATAAAAAGTTGTGTATGTTCATCAAACATATTCATAGAAAGAAAATGGTTTCAAACCGAATGTTGTGATGAGCACCCTCTTTTCCAAAAATACAAAGGACAAAACGACGATTTAAACCCTTCAAGTAATTATATGTCTGTTGTTAATTTTTTTGTAAAATAACAATTTTGAAATTTAAAGTACTCCTAGCATCAGAGTTTTATCGGGTGGAATTATAATTGTTTCGAAGTCGTATCGTATCCAGAAAGTTGTTAGTAACATGCTATTTTGAAAATACAGAAAATCATCTCCGATTTAATATCGATAACTTGTATGAAATAAATAAATACGTCTACTCCTACTTTTCGAATCAATTTTACAAGTAATAAAAAACCTTAATTTCGTTTGAGAGAACATGTGTTTTAAAATGGCTAAAGTTTTTAACCCATTTTAGTTAAAAGGGTCACAAAAATGACCCATATCTGGTGTTTTAAAAAAATTACACATTTACAAAGCAAAATTGAATGAAAAATAAGAAGCACAATGAAAATTTTTACTGGAGGGTATGGCATAGCATAGTGTACTCTGTAATCTACTACACGCGTGCTGACAAATTACATGTTATAATATGCTTATTCGTTTATATATTTACTCCCACCAATCTAATACTAATACTATGGTCAGAAACTGGTCAAAACTTTTGACTTAACGTATATGCAATTTGACTTCAAGTATATGGTAGGTATTTTTACTATGTTGAAATAATGCTTCTAGAGGCCACAAACGTTTCATCTTTATATGAGTCATCTAAGAAGACCGCTAACCAACAGCGTCCATGCTTCTTGTAAAATATCCCTGGTCAAATACGATATTTGATATGATTTTATAAAGCCAATTTTCATTGCGGACAGAGTTTACATGATTTTGTTGAGTGAGAGTTCATTTTTTTCATACATACATATACTGCTACTTGAATCTTTCCTCATGTAAAAACAACCCCTTTCAGAAGGTGAAAACTTCAGCATCCTTTTAGCGTTAGTTGTGGAAAAACGCTTCAATATTATACTTCTGTCAATGCATTTTATGAACAAACTTTACGATGAAAGTGCATTCATTTTGAAGGAGAAATGATGATTCAAAAGAAGTTTATTTAATTTACCAAATTTAACGCATTAGCATGCATGCATGCTTTAAAATAGAATAGACAATAGGTAAGGAGTTAGGACAGCAACAGAAGCATTTTGTCGTGAGTGTGGAGTGTGTAATGCAGTGTGTAATCAAGGTCGTTGCAAGGAAATTCCTTTCCAAACATAAAGAATAAGGTTTTCTCTATTGTCATACGTAGAAAATTGCCTACTTTCACTACATCACTAATTCCTACATTGTTATCATGTATAAATGTATAAAAAGTCATTTTTCAGAGCAAACAACGGTCTTTGCTATAAACGTAAAATTCATGTGAAAGCGGTTTGCTTAGGACGACAAATTTCACAACTTTATTTTGAACAATGATTACAGTATCGTTTTGGGACTAAAATGTAATGGTTGGCCACGAAAACGACCTATCCAGCTACTAACGTTTAGTCGTTGTATGTGAGTGTAAAAATCTAACGATAATAATAATGTTATGTGGGGATGTTCATGTTAATGTTCCTCTTTTTACCCATGATATGCAAACACAGCACTTCAAGACCAAACTTATCGCCAGCTCCCTTCCCTACATAAAAAATGATTTTCCCAGCTCTTGATCTGTCGGAGTTTAGTAGACAAGAGAATTGAAAATATTTTTGCATGTTTTTGTTCAATGTATAGTTCATCCAAATATAAAATTGTCAAATATTTTATGATGAATCGAGAATCGAAGTTGAGAGAATATGGGTCTAACAAACGTTGTTAAATCCGACATGCAATGTGGATATATAAAGGAAGGGCAAGGTAAAACGAGAAAAAAAGTTAAAAGCGAGTGGTGGACTGTATTACTTCGAAGTATGGATTAGCAGATTCACTTTACAAAATGATCTGATCTGAGAATGTGGATATATAAAGGAAGGGCAAGGTAAAACGAGAAAAAAAGTTAAAAGCGAGTGGTGGACTGTATTACTTCGAAGTATGGATTAGCAGATTCACTTTACAAAATGATCTGATCTGATGTGTAAGTGTAAATCATTAAAAAATTATATTGCAAGCACAAATATCGACAGTTCAGTTTAATGACACATTGACATACTACTGTAAAGTGCATATTGCATACGCAACAAATGGTAACATAAAAAGTTTGAGTGGATCGTAGTGACTACAGGTGATATATTTAGTAATTTTGATTCTAACCTAATTTCTACCTTATGCAAGTACATGTAAATCGTTTTTTCTGTCAAGAACCGCAATCAATTTTAAAAAGGAATGAGCTTTTCAATGTGCCTGTTTGCTACAACTTCAATTTTCTCATGCAACTGAAGCAGTGCAATCAGGGAAGCTTGTCTATATAAATACAAAATGTTGAGAAGTATTGGAAATCTGAAATCCATAACAAAGTTCTGACTGAATAAATGAGTTGCACATTTGTGCACACTATAACCTGTTGAAACTACTGAAAGTAATAAGCTTTTTACTTCAACTCACCACTTGTCCACAAACCATTTATTTAAGCTGCTTTATTTCAAACAGTGGCCATAAGGATTTAATGTAGCAGTAATTGATAAAAAAATATTTTATCGAGTCATATTCAGTAGACTGGACGAACATTGTCTAGAGAAAGTTGACCGGTGAACATTTCTCGAAAAGCCGTTTCGTTGAATCCTACTCAAGTAAACTGTTTTTAAAAGTAATTCCAACAAACCAGAGCTGGCTTTTTCTCGCATTTATTATGTTAAATGTAGAAATTATGAAAGTCAGCGGAATTGGTATGGTATTGAATGGTATTGAATGATACCTACAGCTAGTATGGTACGCTGCAATCTTTGCTTGGTCCCCCTTTCTGAATTCTGAAGATACTGCGCTCGTAAACGTTTGTCATCTTTTACATGAAGTCAATAGGTATGTCATTTTCGTCATAATCTTCTTACACCAATCGCATCACAGTCATATAAAAGTCCTTGTTTTTTTCCTTTAAATGCACTCAAATCTGCAGTTGTAGTGATTTCTTGGCGCTGCTTGTGTGAAAACCGTTGGCAGTTTGCCTGGCTACTTGGGCTTTCGCTTGTTATTTATCTAGCATTCTGGAAGTAAATGTTGCAACCCTTTGCTGGTAATATAATATGGAGAGATAAGTCAACTTGTCGGGTAAAGTTATCATTTCCTTCGTCTTCTACATTAATAAAAATGTTGACATAAAAGCAAAAACGATTGTACCATTACGACACTATGTACAATACAGAGCCATATACATATGATAAACTATGTCAGTGCAATTTTTACTGACCTATAGTGCTACTCTTTCTGATTCAGCATGTGGCACTACATATTATTATCTTTGTGCTGCTGCTGTATTATATATTGTTGCATTATTATTTTTTAAACTGAAAAATATATTAGTCCAATATTCATCCGCTTTGTTTAGTTTTAGTAACAATTTGCTACGTTCAATACTCAGCCACTTTTCTTTTCAAATTGCATTTTGTAGGTTTTATTATTTACAACACGCATGAATAATATATCCATCAACTCCATGCATGTAAGGCATGTCATTTCATCTATAGGTGATATACCACGACGTTATTCTTGTGCCGCCTCTTGATCAGTGGAAAACGACATTGCCCCAAGTTCATTCCGTTGCAAGTTTGTTTTGTTCACAGAAACATGCAGGAATAATAATTTATTTCAAATAAATAAGAAAAAAATACAAAAAGAGGACTTTATTTTCTTTCTCCACGTACTTCTCGTCCTTATTATATTATCCACTAGTATAAGCACCTAACATTTTACATGGGACGTTTCCACTAAGTCTTGCCTTGCCAAAGTATCTAAATAAATACTTATGCATAAGTTGTACATGAAGGATTTTTCAGGCAGCATAGACATGTGGGCTATAAAAATGACCTGAAGAAAGAATCTAGTTGGCAGCTTGATTTCTTGAGAAGCTACACTGTATGCATTTTGACTATGTGACAAACTGACAACTCGTTTTATTCAGAATTCATTGAGTCATGATGAAAATAATGTTTGTTTGTTTGTTTTAAAAAAGGGTATGCATCTCAGTTGCAACAACAGTCGGTAAAAAATTTCTGCAAGTTCAGGAACAAAGAATACTCTCCTGGGGATGTTTGGTATCCAACTTCATCACAATCCTATGGAGCTTATTGTGTAATCTGCACGTGCTTACCGGTAAGTAGAGTGCGTGCATCCCATGCAAGTTCTATGCTTAGACTTTTAATTTCCTTACTAGATGAAAATAATGACAATAATAAAGTCAAAATGTGTCCACTCGACTGTTGTAATTTTTCAGACTGGAAGACAAAATTGTACAAAAGAAGAATGTCCTACAGATTGTAATCCAGATCATCCAGCCAGCCTTCAACATCCATGTTGCAAAGTTTGCGAAGAGAGTAAGAAATTTCTAGGGGGAAATGAGAAAGAATGAATGTTTGCTATAATAATCCAAATCGTATTTATGTAGCTATAATTAGTTGACATTGCATATAGCTAAGCAAGAGTCTTTTCTATATTGAAGAAAGGTGAAGAACTTTCTCCAAGCCAGACTCATTTGGGAGTCGTACATTCAAGATACTTTAGGCTTTAGGTTGTGACATTCAAGACACTTAAACAATATTTTGATCTTGAATTTTGAATCATTTGGCCCAGCAACTTCTATTGCCAGTAAAACATTATGATAACAACTACATTAGTAAGAAATGATCAACATGAAGAACCGATATACTAATTTTAATAGCTTCTAGGGCTGAGTGAATGAATGTACTACTGATTCGACCATCTTTAAGATTTGTTGATTCACTGTGACCCGAGATATGGGTGCCAAAAAGTTACATGGTGTAGAAAAATTTAAAATATTGAAAAAATCCGTACTTTGGATAGAACAGGCTCTGCTTGTATCATATCATAATTGTAATATTCATTTACCACACCAAATCAGGTTCGGATTCATCCCAAAGTGGTCAGTTATCTGGTGGAAATCCCAACCTAGGAATAATTACTTCCTCATTAGACGAGTCAGGTGAAGAGGAGGACGAGGATGGAGAGTTGGTAACAGATAATCCAGAATTCATTTCGTGCTTACACCAAGGGGAAATATATAAGAATGGAGAGTCCTTTACTGCAAATATTTCTGGTTTGCCGATATCTGTGGTGGATCAGTGCATGCAGTGTATATGTCAGGTCAGTGAATTCCTGGTTCTCCTTTTTACTTTGTATTCCCTATTTCCTTGCACCTTTATTGATGATAACTGTTGCAGAGCTTTATATTGTACGTTACGGTAATACTTGAAATTTCCCTACTCAATTTTGTTCTGCAGAGTGGTATGGTATTGTGTCAAATGAAGTCCTGTGCCACAATGAAGTGCAATGCGAATGGCGAATCTCAGCAGTCATCTCTTATTACTTCAGCGATAAACTTTGCTCCCAACACCGACTTATGCTGTCAAAAGTGCTCGGGTACGTGTATGCGTCTTGTACCTATTTTATTTAAGGCTTGTCATCAATTTCTCTGAAGAAGTAGTGTTTGTTTAAGGAGTAGTTTCTTGATTTGGTTTCCTGAAAACTATTATTCTAGCATTGAGTTACTTTTTACCGCCGATTGATAGCTACATGATAGTTGTATGGTATATGTGCTCTTATTACAATCATCATTTACATAGTATGCAAATCAAGTTTAGGACAAGTTAATAGAAATTATTACCGTTTTGTCTGTCTGTCGGTAGGAATGACTCGGTTCCCATAATATCTCCAGAATCGAATCAATTGATTGGTTTCAATTCAACTATCAATGAAGCATGTATGTATGTTTAGTTTAGTTTAGTTTTGCAATCGGTACGCCAATACGCTGGCTTGTTACACCTATTGATTGAGTATGTGTATTCCTTTCATTTCACATTCGCCACCCATTTAAATTCGAATGAAAGACTGGTAGCCGATTGATAGCTACATGATAGTTGTATGGTATATGTGCTCTTATTACAATCATCATTTACATAGTATGCAAATCAAGTTTAGGACAAGTTAATAGAAACTATTACCGTTTTGTCTGTCTGTCGGTAGGAATGACTCGGTTCCCATAATATCTCCAGAATCGAATCATTTGATTGGTTTCAATTCAACTATCAATGAAGCATGTATGTATGTGTATTCCTTTCATTTCACATTCGCCACCCATTTAAATTCGAATGAAAGACTGGTTTACAGATGCTGGATGGATGTATTGCACGGGCAAAGCACCGGCATACACCAGAAGAGCGTTAGAAGAACTACCTCATTTATGGTTCATAGCCAGATTAATACATAGGTACATGTATTGTATGCACTATACACACATAAAATGGGGAAAAAATTATTTCTCTGATAAGTTGAGAAATTTAAGTATGATTTCATGACACTAAACTTGCAATATAAAGGAGAAAAATGATATTTTACATGACACTTAGGTGTCAAAAAGCTAAGTAGATAATTGAAGGGTCTTTAATTTCTGTCCTTTCTTTATGGTACATTTTTTCTTCCTCTCAAGTTGAATTTCAGAGACACTAAGATTTTTGTGAAAATTGTGTAGTTTATATACATTAACCAAAATGCATCAACGAACTTGTATTAGTTGATTAGTTGTATTGTGCATTGTGCAAAGATGAAAGAAAATTATAACGAAAGGAGTAGTGTATACTTACATTATTTATTTAGTAACTGTCATATGCATAGCAGACATTAACGTCGTCAGTGCCTCAAAAGATAAATGTTGAGTCACTACCGATTTTCTCTTCTTACCATACCTAGGAAGGTCATTAAGGTCAATGGGTTTGAAATTCAAGAGATACATTTTATTGAGTATTGACCAAATGTGTCTGTGTGCCAAGTATGAAGGCGATATACTAAGTAGAATGGAAATGGAAGTTATGTATATTGTTTATGGACAGAGAGAGACACACAGACAACTTCTGCAACTGCAATGTCAATCAGTAACTTTTTAGTTTCATACAAAATTTACTAATTCGTAAATCGTAGCAATGTAAAGCTATGAAAAAGCTAGTCACCTACGATTTAAACTTGAGTGAAATCAAGCGAAACTAGTACAGTGTAAACTGTGAGATGAAACTATCGAAAACGTTGATTTAACGATGTTGAGAAAA
>JAHZMZ010000984.1:0-15863 GCA_027743805.1 Lepidocyrtoides sp. E14
AAATCAGATCAACTTTCATTTTTATTAAAAATTGGTCTTCAGTCTAAAATTTATTACATGTGCATTGGCTTTTGGCATATTATTATTATTATTTTGGTTGCAATATAAATACACCTACCTACATACATATACATACATAGGTATTACGCTCAGATTTTTTTCTTCATTTTTCCATGATACGAATTTTGGCTTGCTCTACAACAACAATCAATTCCAGTTCAGTTTGTCTTTCGCTCTTGTAAAAGATTTAAATAAAGAGCTAGGTCAATACACACATTTAACATTGAGCGAAAAACAATGAAATGATTACAATTACATTACATATATTATTACTCTCAATACAAGAACATCAACATGCACGTTCAACTACTACTTTTGAAATTGAAACAAGTTTTCCATGAAATAAAAATATACAATTTCTGTTTTGATTTGAATTGAAAAAAATCAAGTTTAACTCTTGACTTTAAAATGTAAAAATCTATTTATGTGAGAGTGAGCCACTTCTTTTTCTTTTTTAGAATCCTCATAAAAATCCCTTTGCCCATCTATCTCTTTCGGCCGTCCATCCGTTCATGTGTGAAAAGATTGTGCTTGAAGGATATTATGTCGTAAAAAGCATCAACAGCAGCATTTTCAGTAGTAGCCCAAGTGCTTTTGGACAAGATGATGATGATGATGATGACGATGATGATCCAAGTAGCTGTGTAATAATAGTAATACGCAAAGAGGCAATTGCAACAGTGAATTTGCCTGGCTCAAGTCATTTAGATTGTTGTATTTTTTTTTACTGTAACACACACCACACTCACTACCGGACTACCTTTACACTTTTCTCGGTTGATCAGATCGGGATCATCAGGTGGATGAAAATGAAGATGATGATGATGACCAGTCCTGTGGTGATGGATTTGATTGCAAGGGGAAAAAAAAGTTTAGAAAAAAATTTGATTTTATTTTCAGGTTTTGTTTTTCTTCGTTACAGAGTTGTTTGCTCGACTACGCTTTTAGTATAACTCTTTGCTTGTCCGAATATTTATGTATAAAAATGCATATTGGTATAAACACATTTATTACCGAGTGTATACATATTTTATAAGTCTAATTCCTAATATGCACATATACCAAGCTTTTGTAAAATTTTATATGACCGTATATTTATCCGGTTTCTTGGACGGTGTGGTGGTGATCGTGGCACTAGTGGCTAATTTACCTGTGCTCAAGTTTAGATGCAACTGTTGGAGAAGAAAAAGAAGAGTAAACGCAGTAGACAAAGCAGTAGTTGCAGTATGTAGCAATCATTCTTGAAGAAACAAGTCAAGTCAAAGAGCTCCAAAAAAGCAAACAGGTAGCCAGACCAGAGCCAAACCTTTGCTGAGCCAGCATGGTCAGCTTAGACCTGAGCCACGAACGACACAACAAACAGCATACGTACAGGTTCGTGGCAAAATGGCATCATCTTGGCTTGCGTTGACCACGTACTAAATAACCTATGTTCAAAGAACCCTTCCAAAATCTTGGAAATTGATGGAAATGTAAAATTTTAAAGTGGTGCATGCTTTTTAAAATTCAATTTTCAAGCAAGTTCAACTAAAAGCATTTTTTGCAGTGTATATGGGGCACCGTGAAACAGACATGTTTATAAGCATCCTTGTTTTTTTTGCTTGTATGCAAATGCGTTAAAATCATTAATAACTAAACTTTGAACTATGCTGTCTATCTATCAAATAATTTACTTGGGCGGTGCCCTTTATATGTATGTTTGCATTAAACCTGCACAATGTAAAATCAGTGTTTCTCCACATTTCATAATATGCTTTTTATAGCGAAAGGATGCCGCTGCCGCTCTTTACTTTTCCACTTTGTTTTATTTCATAATAATAATCATAATCATTTTTTTTCACCATGCGCATATTTTTTGTTTAAAGAAATTTGTCCATTAAAAATTCATCCCAGCTACCTACCTACCAGCAAATGATATGCTTTTAGTGAGTTCATGGGAGAAGGATTTATGAAGAGAAGGTGCCGCACACAAAAAAACACGAGGAATTCCTAATTCATTAAACACATAATCATGTTTTTTTTTCTCTCACTAAAACACAGTTTTTATGCAAACTTAATAGAAAGAAACCACTTGATTTAGCAGGCGCATATTTCCAAGCTCGTAAATATTTTTACATGTACGCGTTTCGTTCTCACAGTTGAACAACCAATATAAAGAATCCCCGCAAGGAAGGAATCATTCATTCACAGTTTTGACTGAGCAAAGAGTTCTATATCATCGGCGTTTGGTTCTATGATCCTGCAAAAAACACTCTTATTTGTGCATATTTACTGTTAATTAAAAACCGCAAGGGATCAACTAAACGACCTCTTTAAAATCACTGCATACACTTCTGTTTTGCTACCATGATCGTCGTCAACACCATCATAATATTATCACACATTAACAATCAAAGAAGCTGCTACAGCTAGTAATAATGGCATTCCAGGTAGGTACATACTTTAGATTGGCAAATGATTATTGATGAATTTTTATCGTTGAGCTTTTAATGGGAAAATCGTGATGAATCTGTAAAATATACACATTTTATTCGATGATGTAAACTTGTATAAATTCACCTTTAAATTGCATCACTACCTGGTGGTAATAATAGTAATAGCTGTAGATGTGTACACCAAAAATGTAGTAGATAGCATATCACAAGTAAGCCAAACCACACATAAAGAGAAGAGAGAAAAACTATCACTTTTAGTTTGGGAATATGCAAAGGCAATTCTTCGCTAATGCTGCTGGAAAAAACCGGTACCCATAAACAAGGCAAGAAGATAATAATATTGTAAGCAGAAATCAGAAAAGCTCTAAAACTGATTCTAATTGGTAATTATTGCCACAAACTGAGTCGTAAAAGTAAATTTTTCTGTTAAACTTTATCTTATCATATCGTTTTGGATTAGCTGGACACTATGACTGCATTGCATCTCAGTTCAGTCTTGACAAAATGTTCCCAACCCCTGCATTGGTGCAAAAAATTATTTGCAGGTTGTTAGTCCCTGAATTACAAATATGAAAAAAGTCGTGGATTTTCCATTCTCTAAAAAACTAACACACCCGAGTAAGGCAAAATGCAAGAGTTATATAAGACAATCTCTAATAATAAGGTAAGCAGTATGTTCTGTAAAGGACGTAACTGATTTATTACAGATATTGACGTGGTCGACATTAAATAAGTCAGCTAATTACTACCCGCATCCATGAAAGCTGACAGCACAAGGTTATAATAGACTGACCTTTCTCTC
Source organism: Lepidocyrtoides sp. E14 (assembly GCA_027743805.1). NCBI lineage: Eukaryota > Metazoa > Arthropoda > Collembola > Entomobryomorpha > Entomobryidae > Lepidocyrtoides > Lepidocyrtoides sp. E14. The sequence goes on from JAHZMZ010000984.1 coordinate 3,298, forward strand.
CTTCTTTCTCTCTGGCTCCGTATGTATGTACATAATATTATGTAGTTTGTGCTTGCATGTGAAAAACCGATCAGTGCGGTGTTAGTAGTTGTAAAAAATGTAATAAATAACATCTTTGAAAAAAATGTTTGCTTTTAGAGCCCACATATTTGAAGTGGAGGAACCGTGACCAAAATACAATTTCATTAGCTTATCCGATCGGATAAAGTTATAAAAATTCAAACTTTTCATCCCGTATGACTTTATGACAGGAGAACTTTAATACCTACGACTATTATTGAGTATTACGTCAAGAGATAAACTTTCTCAATCGCAAATTAAATTAGTGAATAGAAAGCATGTATACACTAGTTAGTATTTTAATTCCTTGTCATTTTGCAGTTATGTCATGCGCACTAAACCACTGTTGAAAGTCAATTCGTCCAATGTGAGAAAAAATTTGGACATCAATTGCATTGAAATCACTCTGCTTAAAAGGTCTTTCAAACTCTTAGAAGATGATGGTACCTTTTTCTCAAGAAGACAGTAGCCATCTGAAGATGTAACATCATATCTTATAAGAAACGAATAAAGTCAAGAGGACAGACAAGTTGATGATATAAACGACTTATATTATCGACGAATGCAATTAAGTTGTAAATCTAATTCACTCATTTAAAAAAATCTTCATTGCCACTCACTACTCTCTTCCAGTCACTTTCTCATAATTTGAATCTCTCTCCCAATCGGAGGAACACACTGGCTCGTTCTGCATTTAAATTAGTTCATTAAAACCTATTTGTATTGTACAATGATCATGAAAATGTTTAAAAAGCGGGATGAGTGAGTATAAGCGACTTGTTTTGTTGCAAAAGCCACCATCCCTTTCACCTTTCTTATCATCTCACATTTAACAAACAAAGCAGACAAACAAAAATACCATAATATATTTATTGAAGCTTAATGCATAATTCACTTATGCTGTTGTTGTAAAGCAATTTACTGCTAAACTTTACCTGTTTTTTTACAGAAAAAAAATTAAATCTGATTAGCTAGTCAAAAGGGATCAAGATAAATTAAAATTAAACTTTTAGGAAAGAAAATAGAAATGTCCATCAAAATGTCAACCACCACTGGCATCAGTACTACCACCACCTGCAAAAATGACTAAACTTGTGCTGAAAACGACAAAGCAGCCAACTTGATAAGCCGCATACTTTGGCATGCATCGAATTAAACTAAGACAAGAATAAAGAGATATTACTTCTAATTAACAGGGAGCATACCCGCGGCTAATAGAAGAGACTCTTCTCGGATTACACATTGGAGAAGACGTCGGAAACTTTTCTTGCTGATCTCTTTTAAAGCTCACTCAACAGTAGTAGTGAAAACAAGTCCTCATCATTTTCTTCATAAAAGTAGTAAGTTAGCTGTACATGATAATGAGGCGATATCACATCACCTATACCATATTATGAATATACTATAATATACTATACTGCTCAAGTTATTATGTTTATATCTCATTGTGTATATTTTTTATCATTGTTGTTTTTTTCATATATTATTGCAAATCGAGCAAGAATGTAAATTTTCTCCACCGAAATCTGATACAGATTTAGATCCACCTGGTAAATCAAATCAGGCAAGACATGCATCATCATCATCACCATCATATTCAGCAGCATCAGAATAAGATTTAAAGAAATCCAACAGCCTGCCGACCAGACAGATTTTTTCTAGTTTTTACTTTGCTTCAGTTTCATTTATTCACAATGTTCCTTGAGATAATCATGAATTAAAAAGTTGCTGTCAGCAAGTCAAGCAGTTTGGGTGCTTACTTAGTTTTAGGAATAATATGCATAATATGTAGCATAAAAGCATCATCATCAACCATTATTATTTTATTATCATTATTGTTACTTAACCGTACCGTTCTCATTTCGGCATTGCGGATAAGACCAGCGTACCTACGCATGAGACGAACATATCTCTTTTGCATTGATTACTACTGTGAGTGAGTGAGTTGAATTTGTAAAATAAATCTCGGCCTTGGTCATTTGATGATGATGACGGTGATGGTATGAAAGTATACTTTTGCATAACGTATCATATTATAAATTTTTTAAGTAAGGTAGTGTATCATGTTTGCGGCAAGTAGGGAGCTTTTACATTGCTCCCAGCAGTAAATAATGATGATGGTGTTGATGTACCAGCAAAAAGAATCTTCATCTAACAGCAGCAGCAGCAGCAACAAGCGCACGTCAGATTGATTACTGACAATCAAAAAAGGATCCTTTTGTGATTCTCTGAAAAGATTGCAAAAGATGAACATTAATATTACCGATTATCATACTACGAGTAGCGCATCAAGGGAGAAATTGTATATGTCTGTTTGTTTGACCGTTGATCATCTAGATGATACGTTGAACTGTAATCGTAGTGGTAGTAATTGCTCTCAAGCTATGAGGAAGGATGTTACATGCCGCTTGCTGTGTATGTATGACAGAAAGATCTCTTCTTGTCTTCTTTGAATAAAAGATTTCGTTTCATTTTCAATAAATTATAATACAACGGCTTCTTTTTTACAGGCTAACCAGGCTAGACAACATGATCCAAACATTAAACGTCCCTTTGCTGCATTAAGGGTATTTCCGACGTTTCTCCTTTTCCACATAGTAATTATAGATGGCACGATTCAAAAAGGGTAGTACTACACAAGAACACAGGAATGGTGTTATAGTTTAAATACTACGTACATAAGTAGGATGCATGTACCCTAATACTTTTCTTACTTACTTATTCGTCACTTACTGTACATATACTTTTCAGTAAATAGGAGCCTGACAAATATAATTGGTTCTTGGATGAGTTTCTTCCTGTTTGCGACATAATTTTATTCATGAATTGCAGGTACAATAAAAACCTTGAGTTCATGTGAAAAATGTTTATGATTGTGTATTTTTCCAGGTAGATTTAATTGATGTATAGAAGACCATCTTCTTTGTCAAATTTAAAAACACTGTCTGAATTTGTTGCGAATGGGCATGAATATTCATGTTCAACGAATTAAATGTATTCAAGATATGTATCAAGTGTCTCGCTGGAGGCAAACATGTACACATAATATGTGTGTATTTTATTAAAAATTCAAAAGTTAATTAAGCATAAATTCTTCAATGACTAATAATAATACTGACAAAAGACTAAAATAGTAACAGATAATGATAATAATCATATTCCATTAAATTACAACAGTTTCAAAAAACCACGAATGATTCAAGAATATTGATTTGCTCTTCTCGTTCTTTTAAAACAGTAGGCTAAGTTGAAACAATCGAAATCTCTTCTAATCAATGAACATAATTCTGAATATACATTCTACCAATAGTACCAATAAAACAGTTTGTATGTAAGTAAATACAACCATGTACTCATTTAATTGATTGATGGAACTTGTTCAGTGATTTCGATTAAAAAACAGAACTCACACAAACACACACACTTGTGTGCATTAGGTTAAAATTTTGGAGAATTGGATTCACTCAAATCTACTACTCATTTAACAATATTCTATGTAAATTATAAGACACAAGCTTCCAATCAAACAATAATTTTAGACAGAAAATCCAGAGAGATTATTATAATCAACGCTGTCATTACAAAAGTTCACCATAAATGAGCATCATTTTAAAATTTTGAATTGTAAATTTTATCATTAGATTCCAGTTGTAATTGCAGTAATTTAACTATAGATTGATAATATGATGTAGTAGGTACGTAATAATGTGACAATATAATAGTTGGCAGGAAAGTACTAGTAATAAAGCCTAGTTTAGTAAAAGGTTTGAGTAAAACTTGATGAATTTTAAAGGAGATGGGGCAATCTGAAATTTTTGCACTCTTTTCGGCCGCTTTTCTTCAGTCCATTGGATCAAATGCAAAAATGCCTATTTTGCCAACTTATAGTCCTAATTTACATAATGCTAACCTTTACTTCACCCTGCAAAAAAGTGAACCAATTTTTTATAATCTAACTTATCTCATCAGTATATAGCATTATCAATATCACCGTATGCCTACTTGTTTTTAGATTCCGATTAGAAATTTTCGAGAACACAGAGACACGCTCTCGTATCACATCTGTTGCACATAATTCTTGCTTTTTCGCTACCACNTACTTGTTTTTAGATTCCGATTAGAAATTTTCGAGAACACAGAGACACGCTCTCGTATCACATCTGTTGCACATAATTCTTGCTTTTTCGCTACCACATTCAGTTGCCCATTTTCATCGTCGCAATCAAGAAGCAGTTGATGGGGTTCCAGTCCATTGGCCAGGCACGAGTCAGATCCCATTGTGAAAGCTTAATTTCATTGGCCGTTTCATCATATTCCATAAAAAATATGCGATATCTTCTCAACATTAACAGCAATTGTCCCTGAAACATCAACCTCTTTGCAAAATATACGACTATGTATTGCTCACTTTAATTGTTTTTAATCATGAAGAAATAATAATACATTTTTGCATAGAGAAAAAAGAAGAAAATAGAAGAAGGAGGTGGAGTAGAATAGTGCAAAATACCCACAAAAAATTTGGAGAACAAGCGACAAGATAGTGTAATAAGATATAGAAATGATAGGTAGTCAAAAAGTAGCGCATAAAAACCTGCCGTATCGTATGGATCTCCCATTATCCTCATCTTCTTAAGTCGTGTGTGTTGTTAGTAAAAAATTAAGTGAGGTATTTCAAGGCTCAATGAGGTGAAGGCACTTTTATATACCTACCTACAACAACGTATGTACATAAACTTGTAGTGATTGTAGCCCAAAAGAAGACAAAATTATACAATTTGCCAAATATCAACATGAAAAGTAAGAAAATAAGCACCAAATAAAAAGAGATCATGTACGGTAGATTGGTGCATAAAATAGTGTGCTGACGGAGACATGGAAAATAGCACTAGCCTAATAATCTGTAGTTCACCCATGTCACAAATCTAATGAATAAATTATTTTTTTCTCATCGTCAAAAGATCACCACTGTTTCTTTGCATCCGCCCGACTCGAAAATTTATTGAATAGATAGGCCTAATATATTTTGTAAAGATTACATAATAAATTTGATGGCTAGCACCATGCCATGTCATGACGCTATGTCTGAGTTAGTATCAATGGCTCGAGCAGTCTTTTATTTTTATCGATAACAATTTTGACCAGCCATCTCTCTGTTTTATAGCCGTTTCTATATTTTTCCATCAGAAGTAAAAATATCTGTTGCAACTGAAGCAAAAGACACAACAACGATTTAAAAATAACATTAGTCAATGTTACAATATTATGTGAATCTGCCTTGTACGTTAATACATTGAGATTTTTACAGTATGCATAAATAAAATAAATCAACCTCTTGAGTCTTGATGTTGTAGCAGAATCAAGACTGAAAGCGTTTCTTTATTTTTCGTAGTAGCTAATGTTTTCACAGAGTAGAAAGAATGATTTTATTTTACTGGAGACTTTTTTACCATATATAGTCATAGTGTTAACAGTGTTAATGCTGAGTTATGATTGGTAAGTATTTGCTAAATGGAGTCATTTTTAATGAGCTGCAATGTGAGAACAAAAGGGTTAAAAGGTTTCTTTTAAATGCATAGGTTAAAAGGTTATCAATAAAAGTGTGAATGCTGTGTTGAGCTATTATCATCTTGTATGAGTAAAGAAGTTTGATTCGCTAAAATATTAGTGCGGAGATGACATTTTTTGAAATTGCCGATACTTCTATTAGCATACCTTTGTTCCGAATTTTTTTCAGAAGAGGAGGGGAATGAATAGATTACCCGCGCCCGTTGAACACATGTTGAGTCCGTCAAGCCGCAATGGTACACTGACTACTAGACTAATGATCGTTAAGAAGTTTCACCTTGTTTTTATATGAACGGCTCGTACCACATATTTTCGTTTGTTTGAACCTAACCCATGTAGACGTATGTAAAACACAATTTTGCTAATAACAGTTTGTAATTGTACTAGCGATAACACTTGACGTAGTTGAACAGACTTGAGGAATATAAACCAAGTGGTGGTGATGATGCAAATACAATGGTAGCAGTGTAAATGTTTATAAGAATTACGAATGATGTTGAGAGGGAATGAGGATACGTCCTACGTGTAATGTCGCTTTACTAAACAGTTAATAATTTTTGGCAGGTGTTGTCTCGCCGTTAGCAAGACTCTGTGAAGAATATATGATCGTTTCTTCATGTAGTAATGTGACCTATACTAGTAGTACATTTGAAACTGATGTGAATTTGATACTTGCAGCAAATGATGATGAGGAAATCAAACTTAATTGGGAAAATATGAGAAGGAGGGCGAAACAATGATGGCTACTAATTTACCATTCACATGTTGCAGTTGAGTTTTTTCCAATCGACTTGGCCGTATGATACATGAAACGTAATTTCAAATTGCCAAATTATGTATATGTCGTAAATCGAAATATGATCCACCGATAATGCTGAAAAAAATATTAATTAAATACTGCTAATTAATTACTGGCTGGCACCAAAAAGTGAATAGTATGAAAATAGTTTTGGGTAAATACTGTCCATTCTTCATGTGTGGGCATGGGGTATATTATTTTTCGTTTCAGCAGCAGAAATTTTGTATCATCTGATTCAATAATATAGTTCAATGAGTTTTGTAATTGCAGATTGTATTTCCAATTAATCAAGGAAATTCTCATTTTCCCCCAAATTGACCATTTCCCTGTAGCTGCCTTTCTCTCCGTCTCTCTCCTGCCGTACTCCTGCTCGTGCAACAAAGATCGGAGAAATTATTGTTGGTATGTTCAAGGAGGATGATTTAAGACGAGCTCCAGTCTAAACCACTTCTTTAGCTCCTGCTCAACTACTCCATCCATCCAAACAGAAAAGTTGTTTTCCTTACAAGTTGTTACTACAACAAACAATATCATGAAAAAATCTAATTTTTGCACCTTTTGAACTTGCACCATGCTCATCGTCATCATCATCATCTTTTCTCTTCAAGTAGGGTTTCTGCAAACGTGCATAATCTATATATAAAATAACCACAATCAAGAGATATTGTTCAAAAAACCGGGCCAGCTCGTTCGTCCGCTCGCTCCATACATCCATCCACACAACAAAAACCCCACCACACACCTACCGGCTTTATTTTGGCTTGCGATAACCAGCTGTTGTCAATTTTTGCTAAAAACTACTATCAAATCTATTACTTGAATTACTACTACTTACTAGCACCAGAAAAACTACTGAAAAATTATTTAATAGTCTTGCCATGCATTTTTGATATGATTACTACGTACGTCTTAGAAGAAGCAAATAGCAGTCTTGTTTGATCTGTCTGCGATCTTTTTTTTCTTTGGGATTCCGAAAAAAATAGTACGTACGAGAGGACGTCCGTCGGTCAACAGACTGATATTTTTTAATAGTACGCGTCTACTGACCACATACGTCCTCGACGAGGTCTCCTCACTCTTGTACCTATGTTTCTGGACGTTAAAAATTCACGGATTATGCAAAAAGCCTAAAAAAAATTCTTACAATTTTTAATCTTTAGGTAACAACATCTAGTAGATTTTTTTTTGCTTTCCTACAACTCGCGTGTATACCGGCAACATACAAACAAGGCGCAAGATAAAATATTTGGTATACTGCAGGAGGTATAAGAAAGAGATGAAACATTTTGATGATTTCGTGACGATTATGCAAATGCCATTTTTTATTTTCTCAAGGAAAGTTTTTCATTTCTCTTGCATTTGTCGATTGTCTCCTCATTACTATGCACCACCGCAACTGCTGAAGAAATTGACAGCATTCATATATTATCCGATTTCAGATTGAGTTTTTTTTTCTTTTCAATTTTCAGAATTTTTTCTCTCAACTTTTCCCCCATGTTCACTCAAGTCAATACCGATAAGACATGCATGTTATATAAATTGTAGCAAGTTTGCTAGTCGGTTTCTTTCAATTATTATTGCATCTCTGGTTTTAAAACTTTAAACCCGTCAATTAATTGAGTTTTAATAGAATTTCAGTGTAAAGTCACCAATTTTTTTAGCCATCAATTCGTTTAAATGCCTATCCCACTGTAGAAATACCCGCTCATTGTCATCCCATTATTACCTATGCATGCATATGTGTACTGCTGTCTGGTTGCATTTTGAAAAATCCTATTTTTATGCTTGAAGATCCAGTTTTTATTGGTAAGTAGGTATTATTAGTATCTGCCATGCCACATGTCTTCATGATTTACAATCGTAAGAAGAAAAATCAATTTATCAGCAGGAGAGCTACTACAAAATGAAATGGGCGAAAACAAGCAAGCAGGCGGTTCAATAAACCGTCTAATTGTTTCGTTTTATTCATCCAATATAAAAATGTCTTATCACTAGTGGCGTTGCAGAGTGCAGTAGCAGTGGCAGAATGGCAGAAATTATAACAACAACAGCCATACAACCAGCTTTCGCTAAACCGTCAGCACTCCGCGTCAGCAACATCAGGACAACAATAATGATGAACAGAAAAATCTCAGTGCATTTTTCTTGACCAGGATATTTTTATAATGTGCATTGTTAATCTTATCTAATATATAAATAGCAGTTTTCTATTAGCTCACAAAAGAGGTTTCTATATCTTATGATGGATACAGACATAATAACATTATAACGCTGCCTCCAGAAGATGTATTTACGACCTGTTCTCGACGTGATGATGTGATGATGTTAGAAAAAAATTGGGCATGGATAGGTGCCTAAGTGTAAGTATTTTTCAACTCCTTACAAAACACGCCACTCGCTAGCCTCGAATTTTCACTTGGGCACCTGTAGACACAACCTCCTCCGTGCAAATGTGCAAAATGCAACCGAAGAAGCTTTTGAAGGAGTGTTTATTGCGTAAAATCAGTCTGAACAGAACAGAAGCTGTTGACAGGACAAGCGCTCATATAATGTTAAAAGATTGCTGCTATTGATATTATTATTATCATTATTGTGTTACACCTCAGCATTATTAACTATGCAAATTTTTATGATGATTTCTTTTACTACTGTTTACATGGAATAGGAAAACTTATATAGTTTATAGATTAAAAATATAACAAGTAGATTAATTGAATAGGTACATACAAAGGGAAATGATGCCAGTAAAAATTATTCCAATTTCATGTTACTTTTCATCAATTTCAACCTCTCTATCATCATCTTTCTCTTTCAGCCATCATTACCATCAACACTGTTACACTGTCATTATTATGATTGGGTTGAGATTACGTAGTGAGAATCTAAATACTCGCATTATTGTCTAGTGTCAAAACAGATTTGATGTGGATGTGTGTTGAGTGTGAACAATGCGTCAAATACTACATGGTACTTTTTATCTATTCAGTTTTACGAAAGAGAAAGGATTCATCAAGAAAGTCGATAAAAATAGGTGTGCTCTCACCCACGTATATGGCGTGTATTATTTTCTGGCGCTTTGTTGACCACTGCAAATAGTATGCTGTGATCATTCCATACAAAATTTATTCAAGATTTTATGCTCATGATTGTGATAAAAAAGAAGTTTTATATTCGTTGATGTTTTATACACTACTAAAATAATTATTTGAAGTAATGATAACCACAAATTTGATCTGATCATAAAAAAGCAATACATCATACTACGTGATTTTAGCATGAAAAAGTTGCTGATGCTAGGCATTAATTACATAGTAGCAACACTTTTTTCTGTATACTGTATGTTCAAGTGAAGACCATTAGCAAGATTTTTCAGTTCCAGTAGCCTTTTTTTATCTCATTCTTTGCTAAAGCAGACACGAAATTCCTATCATTCATGTCAGCTCTTTGGGTTGTCTCAGCACGTCGACCTGTGACCAAAGTCATCTTTGTCACCTGCAGGGAATGCAGAAGTAATGGCCGTAGTAATAGTAGCAGGATGCAATTAAAATTCTGCATGCTCCGCGATTTTCACGATTTTTGTGTAAAAAAAGCAAGTATCACGAATCAAACAAGACTTGAGAGTTGCTACTGATAGCCTCACTGGAAGAAAATAATGGTCGAATGGATGAAACTGTCAAAGTCATAGAAAAGTAAAACGCAGTGAAACAGGTTGTCCTCTGTTTAATTACGACAATAAGATGAGCTTTCAAATATTGTTAAAAATTATGCAACATCATGAATCAATTTACTTTTTATTTTACAATTTATCGTTTAAAGCTAAAAGCTTTGATTTACAGTGGTGCTCCTGTAATATGCATGTTGGTGATGGACAAGTAGAAGTTGTAAAAGTCAAGGAAAAGTTGCTGTTACGTCATCAAAAGTACAGAAAAGAAACAGTCATTGCAATAAAAAAATGTTTCTTCTTTACGATAAATTTAGGCCATCTAAAAGAAGCGACATTTCTCATACTCTATTTTCTTGTAAACTTTTTCTTTCCTAAATACATTGATAGATGAACCCGCCTCAGGACAAAACAAAAGAATGATAGATTGTGGGTATATTAGTAGTAAGTTTGTCGACAACTTGCAGTCACTTTCAAAGAAAACAACACTTACACAAGGAAATGTAGATAGTATGCAAAGTAACAGGAAAACATATTGTGAAAATGGCCATTTCATCATCCAGAATACATGGAAAGCTTTAAAAACTAAATAAAAGTCTGTTTGTATGTACACTAATGAAATATGCTGGCGTTAAATAATATGCATGTGTAGCAGTGCCAGTGACACAATGCAACATGGCAATCTGAGTCTATATCAGAAAAAGGGACAGCACATCCCGTTTTTTTCTATCGTGTCCAGCCAGCCAATTATTCAGATAAGACTAATGACACCAGATCAGGAAAAGATTAGAAGGGCCAACTTAAATCGACTGCAACTTATTACATGGAACTGCCTTAAGGATGCTTTGACTTTGGATCCCTTACTTGTTACATAGGTATATAAATTCTCCAATTCTCCCACATATCTTCTTATTGCTTATTATACAAATGTTTTACGACGACGGCCCCTCTTGATAAGTGTTTCGTAATATAGAGTGCGGATGCACATTCTGTCATTATTGTATGTATATGTATGCATAATAATAAGAAGTATGATACTGATAAGAACAGTGTGCGGATGAAGGGTGATCAGTTGTAAAAACAAGGCACATTGAAACACTCATAAGAAAAGTTTTTTTTTCCAAAGATTATAAATGTCCAGTTGAGCGGAAAGCCGACAGGTTTTACTTTTTTCACTTCAAATCCGATAAAATGGACTTTTTCAATGGTAAAAGCTGCTGGCCTGTTAAATGTATGGCTGCATATACAGTAAAGCATAATATTTGTATGTTGGACAATACTATCTCGTCTTTCTGTAACACACGGAAAGAACGATACGGTGAGATGCCAAAGTGGTTGAGAAGAGAATGTAAACTTTTTTTTACTAGAATAAAGTTTCTTATCAGCAATATCAATCTCTCTTGTACTTTTCTTTTGCTTTGCTTACTTCCTTTTCTACATGTGGCGATGGTATATATGATGTGACGCGATATGCGACATTGTGGAATGATGATGATGGTGGTGCAAGAAAAAGTGGTCGTTATGGTTGGCTTATCAAAAAGTGTAACGAGAAGAAGAAGAAGATGAAGTAGCCCTATCCAAATCGTCAGAGAGGATGGATGATAGGATTAGCAATAATGAGGCTGGCATTCTTATGGGTGCTACTACTGTATGCTAGCTACAAGTAGATGGTGTGTGGAGGAAAAATGATGGTCTTAACAATTATTGAAGTAGAAAGACAATAATATCAATACGATCTGATTTGCATTAAATTGAATCGGGCAACAGCGCACACAAGCATATTACAAACATGAGAAGGTATTTTTCTCATAAATAAAAGCAGGATAATAAACATTGTACAGGATGACGGTAGCCTATTGTACGTCAAGTAAGTGACCACTTGGTAGTATCAAACGAGATCATTTTACAAAATGGGAGCAATTAACAAAAGTGCCACTGCGTAACATTATCAATCGTTACACAACAGCTCGTTGTACACATGTAGGTACAAGATGGTAATAAAGGTAATCCTTCTTTGTGTCAAAGTTAAATCTCAAAATGATCTTACCATGATGGTACACTGTCAGAATTGTGTAATGCTCATATTTAAGGCTATTTTCTCATGTCAGTGTCCAGAAAACAATGGAAATTTCTTTTTTGTCTCCAGAGATTGGGGCAACTTGATAAACTATCATAAGAAGTGGGAGTTGACCGTCATTGTATACCAGCCAACTGTAGAATAAGCGAAAAATATAAAAACGTCTCAATAAACTAAATTTCTTAACTAGATCTTCCAGAAACTTGCCTTTTCCTCCCTTTTCATTTTTTGTGTGAAAAAAATGCTTTCTGCCGCTGCTTTTGCTACCATTAACTTTTGCCTCTGTTTTGTTAAACCCTCTGGGAAGTCCATCTAGAAACAAAAGCGACTGTCCTTTTTTGCTTTAAATCACTCAAATAAGTACTAGTCAAACGGTTGCATATATTATCTCAAGTGCATAAAAA
>JAHZMZ010000985.1:0-17812 GCA_027743805.1 Lepidocyrtoides sp. E14
GCAAAGAACTCATGAGTAAGCAAGTCTTTCACACTAGGACGTTCTTCCTTGTTAAATCGGATACATTGATCAATAATTTCCTTAATGTCGACAGTCTCAATCTTCTCAAAACTATTTGGACGAACACCCTAATCAAATAAAACGTTTAGCAATTACGATTAAACAAATACATAAAAAAAAAATTTGCAATTATAAAAATTGATTATCCTACCGAAACCACTTTTTTATAAATCTGAGCTGGACCAGTGCACTCAGAGTATGGATATTCTGATGTAGCCATCTCCAACATGCACATTCCAAAAGCGTACACATCCACACGTTCATCGTAATGCTCTTCATACATCTACAAGTTATAGGAGAGTACACGTTAAATCTAGCAATTAATTTGCAAGCACTTGTGACAGTAGTTAATTTATTTTAAACTCCATAAAAACCTCAGGGCTCATGAATTCCGGGGTGCCGATGATTGATTTGGCAAATGATCGATTCTTTAACGTAGCTAATCCCAAATCTCCTATTTTCACAGAACCAGTGGTCCCAGAAATGAATATATTGTCACATTTTAAGTCTCTATGAATGATTGGAGGGGTACGGGAGTGCAGGAAGTATAACCCCTTTAGTATTTGACGACACCATGACTTTAAAACTTTTGGGTTTATCTTCTTAAAACGTCGTAAATACCTGTGAAACGAAAATTTCTCCATGCAATCATGCTGCCCCCAAAATTGTGAAATACGAAAATATTTTGTTTAGTTTTGAAGAAATTCACTTCTTTCTCTCTGAACATGTTGATTTTGGGGAGGATGCTGCTCTGGTAAAGTCCCGAGATCTCCTCCAACTGTACCAGCAGATGACCCCGCGGCACCGCCACCCCCACCGCCACCATCAGTAGTTACCTCTGAACTACCGGCACCTTCACCACCACCAGTTGCACTACTACTTGTTGTGAGATCCGTCGTTTCAATTTGATGATCACTGCCTTCAGTCGGCTCACCGGCTGACTCTATCGCTTTCCCTGCCATTCCTCCAGTTGATGAGATTCGACTCTGACTATTATGACTATGACTGAGGGACGGGGCACGACTACTCCCAGAGACACTACTACCTTCCTCCTTTATACACTCTAGCTCTTTTCCTTCCACATTACTCTCAAACTGTTGACACGAGTTTTCTGCTGACAACTGTCCGTCGGCACCTTCTGATGCAGTTTTTGTAGGGGGGAGAAAAACACTATCACTTTCTTTAATACTACTAACGGTAAATCTCCCATCACGCTTTCTGTTCTCTCCTTGCTCACCAACACCACATAAACTATTGTTTTCGCTGTCCTCCAAAATGCAGTTATTATTTGCAATATTGGAGTCTCCACTAGAGGGAGACCCCAAACAGGGATCTTTTGACACACTCCCAATAGACGAAGTACTTGACAGAGGGTTTGTAAGTACACCAGATCCTTTAGTGACGCTATTTCGTGATGACAATGATGAGGGGACACTGACACTGTTTGGACCATTTTTCGTTCCAGCAACCACACCTTCCGTGACACCGGCTAAGTGTGCTGAGAAACGTTGATGCTGCTGCTGACTACTGTTTGAAGTTGAAGAGGAATGTCTTCGAATTCCAGACTTTCCTCCTCGACTGCTGTGATATAAAACACCGTCACTTGCATAATCATCTCCTGATTCTGCCCCACCTCCAGCGCCTTCACAACCCGAACTCGGGTCCACACTACTTCCTCCACCTGTTACATACGGGGGAGGGGTTCCAGAACTCGCACCTCGAGGATGACTATTATTATTCTGCAGACTTTTACGCGACAACTCTGTTGCCGACGACGTAGTATAGCTCCGCTGACGAGGAGAAGAGTTTCGATACAATGAACCCGAGGACACGGACGTCCCTACTCCTCCAGGAGAGGCAGAGATATGACCGTCTGGAGTTGGTTTGTCGAGAGTAGAGTAACTGCGTCTGGGACGGATCGTTCTCGACAATGTCCTGTTAGTAATCAACACAAGAGCATTAACTTTAATTTCCCTTTTCTTGAGAACATGCACTGATGAAAGCACACTCATTGACTAATCGTTTGTTTCCAATTTGGTGATAATGATAGGCGATATAGCCTACCAACTACCAATCATTCATGGAAAATAACCACTATGTATGTAATTATTGGCTATGCTCTTACTACAAAATCTCATTCTGAGAAGTCCTATTTTAGCACTATCCAACCAGAAAATTATGCACAGAAAATGACCTTTTCGACGAGTAGTATTTCGTATCCAGAAATGAAGCAGCGACAACTTTTATCATCATGCTGCTCATGCTGTATTTAGAATAGAATAATGAACAGTAATGGCATATTCACACTCATTACATTTAATCAATCATCTTAATATTCTTAATCGTGCGCGTTATCATTTTCATGCAGAAAAAATGCTGCATCTTTGTGGTGCCTCAGCTCTACTACATTGAGTATATAGATGCCCCATTCAACAAGTTTGCATGTTAATTTAGTATCCATTCATTACATGCAATAATAAAGAAAAAGAATTACAATTACTCAAATAGTATGGCTATGAACCAACAAGAGCATGAATTTTTTATCTATGAAGCTGCATGCCATATCATCATCATCATAATCCTTCCTTTCACTCTTTAAAATGCTTTTAAATATTTTATTCTTTGAAAATTCAACCCAAAATTGCTCTATCCATTTTTACTAATAATCATAATATCGTCATTCGCGATTCCAACAACTGACCGCAAATAAATTGAACAATTTTTCCTCTACCCATGCAGCCTGTGACACGCTTGCAAAATTGCCTTTTTTCATTTTTCCTTTCTCGTGAAAATGGCATGTAGCAACTAACAAGTAAAGTTCCTCCCCCCACTGCCGCCACCTTAGCAGAGAGACAGAGAGAGATGTACACAAAGTCACAAGGAATAAAACTGATTTATTTTATCATTTATATGTCCTGTTACTAAAATCTGTTATATATTCACGCGCAAATCAGATTTCTCTCTAAAGATTTTCCACAGCAAATTATAAGAGTCAAGCCATAAAAATTAATGTCGTATATTCATATAATTTCGCTCATTACATTTTTCATTTTTTTATATCAACCCATCACCTCATTCAATATGCTACATTATCATCATCATTAAAGCACATATCTGCACACAATATATTATACAAGAGTACCACACATTCATTAAAAAGTAATATCAAGCAGCCAGTCGTAAGTAGAGCTACTAGCACAATCTGCAATCTCCACAGAACTGACAGAGTTCTCAGTGAGGACCGTCGTAGAGAGCGACTGACTACTACTACTACGATAATATGCTTTGCTACTACTATTCGTGGTGATGGATGACGGTTAAAGTGATTATCCACAACAACCATCATTACTGTTTACCATCATATATATACAAAAAATAAAATAGTCGCATTTGCTTGCTGAGTGTGCCATGTCGTGCCGACGAAGAAATTTAACAGATGGAAATGTACAATGCGAGCACATCATCAACATTCCAAATTCCAACAATAATGAATAATAATGATTATTCATATTATATATATTACTTTGTCGTAGTTCTAGCTGCCAATCGGCAGCCAGTAAACCCAAACGATCTTTAACAGCAATGTGATAAAAAATTGTGTCCTCGTTATAAATTTTACTTTTTATTCTTACTCCCCCACAAGTAAATTATGTAATGGTTTAATGTGAACAAGTAAGACGAGTACGACCCGTACGAGCGTACTCACTATGCTCTGCCGAAACGTGAATACATATCATATATTGGTACATAGTAAAAAACTATCGCTGAGACGCTGAACAAAAAATACAAGGTGTAATGTCATTTGAAACAAGAGTTTTCTGTTATTTATGCTGTCTGTATGAATAGAATTTTTAATGGTGAAAGCCACGTTTCACGTTGCTCTTGTTATTATATTGCAAAGAGAATTTTTGCATACGCGTTGTTTATGCTTGATTTTTAAATCAAAACATAAGACAATGAAAGCATTACCATCATCTAGCTTAGTTGGATGATTCTTGGCACTGTCATACAGCATTTTCATCATCACCTTACAGCTCTTTTGAGATCTACATCCACTAAAACTGCCTTCTTTCATGTCTCATATTATAAGCTTTTGAAAATGCCGGAGTGCAGTGTTAATAATTGACATGAATTTTTTCCAACTATGCTTTCATTTATAGAGCATAAACGGATAGCGGGAGCATTGGATAAAAGATCCCGGCAGGTCGTATTTCATGTAATACCTGACATGTTTCTGAACTGTACGGTAAAGCTTGTATGCATGATGTGTGGAGCGTATGCACTGCTGCAGTGCATGCTTTCATGCTACTACTGCAACGCAACTTCATGCAAGTGAATGTAACAATAACAAAAGAGAAATACACAATGCAATCAGTGCCTCAATTTTTGTTCGTTGCATAATATTGTAAAAAACGCAGAGGAATGCATGAAAATTATGCCGGTGACAATTGACAAAAGAAGAAACAGTGTGACTCACATGAAAATGAAATAAATAGTAGTAAGAAGATTTTACTAAAAAGAAGTTGCAAATCAGGAAGGCATCCAAATATCCGTCGATACACAATACATAAGCCTATAGGCACCACCACACGTCAAAGAAAAACAAGGAAATTCATAAACATTACACACAAAACTGTTTTTTCTATTTTATCCATATAACACGGTGCACGCACACGTAACAAATCCCATACTTTTATTGTAGTCAACCTTCTCAGTAAAACTGAAAAACAACAGTATTTTCTTTCATCTATATCGCTAATTAAACTGTGAATGACTAAAATACACACGTTGTTCCTGTGATAAAAAAATTAAATACTTTCCTTCTCACAAATGAACTCTTGTTCACAAGAAGAGTTTAAAGCAACTGATTGCTGCACACAAAATGTACACACGCTTATACATGCTTACTTGTTATTAGATATTTTTTCTACTCTTCTCCCTTCCCTGTTCAATTTAAATTTAAACTAAAAGTAAAGTCGCAATCGTCATGAAAAACGAGATGAGAGAACGGACACATACATTGTAGACCGTAAATGCATAATGCCATCGACGTTGTTCATGATGAGTGATGCCATGATGGGCTCCTCTTTTCTCAAGTGATACACTCCTTACTAGCTAGCTAGGTAAGGATTATCTCTACGTATAGCCGTCAAACCAACCAAATATCTATATAACATTACACTTTAAAATGTTTAGTAAGTAAGTCAATTTCATGTATTTGTTTTGCACGCTGTGTCACTAAAAACTTTGGATTCATTGTGTAATATTTGACTGACTATGTGCCTATGTCTGTTTGCCAGTAGAAATGCAGTGTGGAGTAGTATATGAGTGAGTGGGCTGCTTATTCTAGGGAATGGAGAAGATGATCAAGGAAGAGCATCTTTCACTTTGCCACATATATTAGTATTGTTACTGTCGCTTTCCTATGATATACACATATAATGCTGTAACAACATACACGTAGAAAAACTTACTACTAATAGCCAGTCACAAGTCTCACGTAACACGATCATCATCACACATTACAACAAGCAGTTACTTCGACCGAACAAAAAATCCAACTAAGCTAATATATACTCTATGTTCATCATATATAGTCATCATCATCATCATCAACGACTGCAAAAGCACTGTATCTCGTTTGGTGGAGATGGAGGAAGAGAAGAAGAATAACAGCATGCTTTTCTATCTTGATCATCAACACCATCAATGGAACTTTAACTATATAATATTATATTACTACTACTACAACTACTTGAACAAAGCAGCAGACTATATAGTCGCAGACACAACCGTAGCATAAAAAATCAAAATGATGATGTAGCAGCAGAAATGAGTAAAAAGCAAATAGTAAATACTTGTGTCACGATGATGATGATGATGATGACGATGGGTATAGAATGACAATGCATCCATTCAATTTTCTCGCATACTAGTAGTAGTATTGCTATTGCATCTGCCACAAAAAATTCTGTTTTTTACCATTCCTTCAAAATATTAGAGTATATTGTCCGATAAGAAGAGGAGAAGAACGTTATAGTATGTATTATGCTTTTGCTAGTAAATACTCATACTCAGAAAAAGGACAAGTACAAAGTGGGAGGATTATTATTTATTATTACTATTACTGTTATTCTTCACATCAAAGAAGAAAAACGATTCTTATAAAGAGCAGAAATTACCATGTACCATTATAATCTCAACTCAAGTTTATGTGCTAGCTTGCTCCATAGAGAGAGATCTTATAGTTAATGATTATCATTGCCCGTCATCAACCAACATGTTCCTTAATCATCATTTGTATTATCTGATCCATCCACTAGACAAACAGAATAAACACACCAGGCAGACCAGGCAACTAACTGAAAGGCCCAACGGTCCCAGTATAATGTTGGACATGAAGAGTCGGCAAAGACCAGTTCTACTATGTACTTATATTTTGTATACTTTGTTGACCAAAATCCTTTAAAATCCATCTACTATTATTACAGACTCTCTTCTGCAGTATTTACAGAGTAGAAAAAAAATCTTTTTACTTTCTTTTAATATTTTCTGAAAGGACAAAGAAGGTATGAAAATGAATTATGGACGCATAGTGCAATACAATCAATCAAGCAGAATTTCATTAAACTGCGGCCATCTTCTCACTTAGCATATTACATTTCTCCTTTTAGATGACTCTTTATGAGCAGGAAGGCGACAGATTGACAAGATTGAACATCAAAGATGATTATGCATGCTATGCTGCCGATTGCGGTTATAAAAAAAGCAATTCAGTCAGTATACTTCTTCATGTGTAGAAAAGGTACACTGACACTGACCAATGGTCAACCAGTACAACCATAGAAAAGAAGCCTTTGATAAATGTTGGCCATCATCTACCGCACTACTCCTGTTTTTCGTAACTGTTTAAAATGCACGAATTGTCATCCATCTCTTCTTATTTTTTAAAAGTTGGTTCAAGTATTAGGGAGACAAAGGACAACAGAATAGTATAGCCATTTTTGGCTGCGTGACACTTCCAGCCACTAATGATTACACTTGACAAACTGCAAATAATGACACTGTCTTCCTTGCAGTAGCTGTCATCTACCGCTGCTGTCTAATCCAAAAAAAGCAGTGCCGCAACAACTCAACTTGACAATTTATTTGGAATCCAACACCACCTTGCTTTCATAATGGTACTAATACTAATAGATGCGTTCTAAGCAACATGACTTTTTACCCATCTTTAAAACAGTTGATCTAAATAAAAATATAACTTTGTAAGTGTGAAGTAAATACGTACATGCATACACTTGATATATATATTAGTGCTGTTTTTTGTCGTCCAACTGGATTATACTTTTATCGTGTTTTTTCTACCACCTATATATATATCATGGCTCCATGGCTAATCCTTGCTGGACTTGTGCAAGTCTTTTGATTTACTCACAGAAAAGCCGTATTTGATTACAAATGGCACCTTGTCGCCGCATCAAACAATCGTCTTCATATTCTTCTTGGAAGCTGTAACATCCAACTATCAATTCATCGCTGAATAATAGATGGATAATAACAAAATGAATAGTCTATGCCTGTTATGCTATATTTACTGCAAGTATGACAAGATGCTACTGTCAGCAAGTAAGCGATGATTCTGTGACCTGAGAGCATGCTAAATTATAATATTAACATAATGTAATTTATGCACTTAATCAACAAGTACATGCCTAATTCATATGCATTGTATCAGTATGAGACAACTTTAATTTTAATCCAACATATCTATAAAAAAATGTGCAAATATTCTGCACACAAACAAGTGCGGTAGGACATTCTACGATCTATACATGAGTTTTTGAATCCAGGCAAAGTAAACTGGGACGGGCACACCAATCATGTCAGATAAAT
This sequence comes from Lepidocyrtoides sp. E14, assembly GCA_027743805.1. Taxonomy (NCBI): domain Eukaryota; kingdom Metazoa; phylum Arthropoda; class Collembola; order Entomobryomorpha; family Entomobryidae; genus Lepidocyrtoides; species Lepidocyrtoides sp. E14. The sequence goes on from JAHZMZ010000985.1 coordinate 7,954, forward strand.
TTAGCGTTTAATTTTACCGATTCAACTTACGACGACATTTGAGAGATAAACAAAAAGTGCATGGACTGTCGCAGTACAAACAAAAAGTGATTACATGCAGTCTTGAATTTGAGTTTTGGGTATGATATTAGAGTTATGTACATACAGCATGCATCATATTACTCAGAATTATTATCTCAGTTTATACATGTTTGGATTCTCAATCTCAGCTTTGTCAGTGGTGCATAAAAGATGAAATGTCAGATACTTAAACTATTAAAAACATTGATACCTGTCATCATTGATGGTTATCATTGTTCAAAAACTGTTCCACTTGTTTCCATTACTATCACCCACCCGTGACCTAACTACCCGAGTCCAGCGAAATATAGTCATTTACATTTCACATCACGCAACGCACTCTACAATGAAATTCTTGTATTTTTTTTCTCACCGCAATAAAAGAGAAAATCCTTTTATTATTATATTATCTACACAGAATAACAAACAAAACAAAATATATTCCACTATTTAACTTTACTCGATTATTAGGAAAGTTTTTAGTACCCCATTTCGTGTGATTAAAATGCACAATTCGAAAATCAACTGTGCTGCGTACTACTGGCATCGGGCAATTACCAATGTCGCCTCTCCCAATGCAATAATCAAGTAACACTTCACAACAATAGTTTAACTTCCTTGATCATTAAAGAAGATGCATTCAATGAACTCACTATTATTTTGTGTTACAACAAAATGCAACAAAATATTACTCCCACGCACGCCAACAATAGTTTCGGTGAGTGATCTTGGCATGCATGTATGTAGTCGTGTAAAACCCATTAGAACGTTTTATGGGTACTTTTTCAAAATACAAACAAGAGGGATGGCGATGAAGCATGCGCAGGTATGCATTGCAAATCACACTTTTCAACACTTCAATCCTTTCTCCTGCCTACATCGCCAAAGTGCAAAAAGAAACTGAAATGATCTTTGAATGTATATGTATAGTTCATGGTACATTGGCTTTAAAAACATGAAAATTACCATTTGTAAATATACGTGTGTATGAATGAATACCTGCTAGTTTTGTGTTTGTGAAACTAGTGTGGAGCATGACATTGATTTCATATTTTATCATGAAGAAGAATCTATCAGGAGGAGGAGGATGCGTTATTTTTTATAGTGGCAGACACAATAGTATAATAACTAAAGGTTACCAAGTAAAGAGACTACTACTACAGACAGACCATTTGACAATACATGTGCAGCGAAATACATACAGACAAGTAGTTTAGCGCAACTTTGCACTCTGACTGTGTATGTATATGCAATTTCGCCAAAGCACAGACTTATCAGTCACGCTGGGCGCTGACCTTGTGATTTTAGCAAAAATTTTCTAAACACATACCTACTTTTTTGCTTGGGGGCTCAGTACTGCTACTACTGCTTAGTTAGTAGCTTTAGCTCAACACGGCAGAGCAGTCCATCATTTCATTTAACATCCATATCCATGTTTGGCGATTACATGAAACTCGAAAATTGTGCCTATTGTTGCATTATTACTACATAATACGTAGTATGTTGTCTATTATTGTTATGAGATTGAGTCTTCGATCGTCTTCCTACTTCTGTTCTGTTATCATTCTCATTATCACAAATGACATTGGATAAGCCTATTCATCATCACATCAAAGTATATCTTTAAAATCCATCAAATTGCGAATAAGTATTGTGACTAGCTTCTAACAACCAACCACACCGGTCTTTTTTAAGCGTAATCGTAGGTAGGACAGGTATAAATGATGCACTTAAATTGCAACAATTAAAAGCAGCTGATTTAACAGAACTAACGGCTGAAGAAAAAAACAATTTGAATGTCACCTGTCAAAGAGACATTCGTGAATCATGGCCCGTTCCTTTTTCAAAGCCATGAACGCATAGCATACAACAATCTTATAAATGACAACGGTGAACTGGAATATTTTAGTACACAACACAAGCTGCACCTCATTTCCGTTTAGAGCGCATCAATATTATTATTACATGCATAACTAATCTGCATAAAAATTACGCTTTACCTACTACGAATAAACATTACACACAACACAAGCTGCACCTCATTTCCGTTTAGAGCGCATCAATATTATTATTACATGCATAACTAATCTGCATAAAAATTACGCTTTACCTACTACGAATAAACATAACATTATCATAAAAATCTAGGTCACCATTGCATTGCTCCATCTCTGCAATATGAATAGAGCATAACATTATTAAGGGGGAGATCAGATTTCTCATTTCTACGTTTTTGGACTACTCTGGTGCATTGGAAGCAAAAATCACTTACCATAATAATGTGTCATTTCATTTCGGTTTCTGTTGCACAAGTTTTATAATCATCGTGTCTTTGTAATTTAATGCTGCTTGTTACAGAAAAAAAAGATAAATCATAACTTGTTGTTCATACAAATTGATACAACACAAGCAAATATATACTCCACTCAATCCAAGGCTATATTGGCAATTTACAACTCAATGCTTTGTGATAGAAAATTAAACTACCTATTCGAGATGTCATTATAACAGTAACAACAACAAGTCTAAACTATTTACCAATAAAGAATTTTTTTAATTTCATTTGGATTTTGGAATACAGTTACTCATGTGCATTTATCATTTCACATTCAAATATACTATTCAAAAAATACTTCACTATGCCAGGACAGTAAGTAGGGAAGATTAAAAAAAATGTAATGGGATCACAAAATCATGTTTTATTATTATTAGGATCCTTTCATTTGCAATGATTTGTGACATTGATTTGATTTCTTTTTTTTTTTTTGATCTACCAATAATCTCCACAACCAGCTTTAGTTGAGACAGAGCCACAGAGCAGTTTTTTTTACATTTCTCCTTTCACAAATTAACACTAACTAGCATTTTGTAAATGCTTTTTCATGTCAGACACGTGAATCACGCAAGGTGATATATGGTGTTAGCACAATAAGGTAAACAAAGGCGTTTTGCTCGTATAATTATGCATTTCTATTTCATTATATTTAATTGATTGTTTTGAGCAAGTTTGTCATGATTTGAAAAAATCATTAAATTGCATACTTTGGTCAACAGTAAATATTCAATCAAGAGTCCACACTATATGGCGTCAAAATGTGTATTACAGATTTTCATTTATGCATATAAATAAGTACATAATACATTGCACAAAGGTGTATATTTACCTACGATGAACCTCTTGGACAACAATATTATAGTGATTCACTATTAGTGAATAATGACAACATGGAATGATGAGATGCTTACCGCTTACCACATTTTATTACAGACATACATCTGCAAAGCTATGAGGCGCCAACCAAATATAAAATTAATTGGTTGATAACATTAATATAGGATGATAGCAGCACTAGCAACTTACCAATGGGGAATGGCATTACTGGCATGGCATACACGTAAATTACAAAAATGTTGGCTAAGTTTTCATTCCAAGTGAAACGAGAGCAAAAAAAAAAATGTAAATATTCCCACGCGGAAAATTCCAGCAAGTGAAACCGATTAATTACATCAACAGATCATCTAATTGCAGGTTCAAAACAAAAACATTTTCAGAAATGAAAAATTTAACATTAACAAGGTTAATAGTAACCTGAAAATAAAGACTTCAACAATAAAAATGCATAGAAGATTGGGTTGAGATAGGTCTGCAAAAATGTAATTTTTGAGAAGCAATGAGTATAGTTTATTATGGAAATGAATAAAAACATGTATCGCATACCTGATAATTATAATCTAGATTAAACTAGATACCACCGGTGAGTGAGACGGCAAACGAAACAACTTTTTCATGTTGTTGTTGCNAAGATTGGGTTGAGATAGGTCTGCAAAAATGTAATTTTTGAGAAGCAATGAGTATAGTTTATTATGGAAATGAATAAAAACATGTATCGCATACCTGATAATTATAATCTAGATTAAACTAGATACCACCGGTGAGTGAGACGGCAAACGAAACAACTTTTTCATGTTGTTGTTGCAAAAAAAAGATTATGAAAAATGTTATTTTCCCATTGCTAACTAACCTCAAACATACTTTTGTTGGCGGCTAAAAACATTTATCAAATAGTAGCTAAAGTTTATGCACAAACTTTATTTTGTCTGTCTGTTTGTCTGATAGGATAACGTCGTTGGAAACTCTGTCCATCTATTTCTAATAAAATTGATTATTTCGTAATAAACCGCGATTTCCGAATTATCTTTCGCAATTTTTAACTGTCAGTTTGATGAGATTCATATTATTTATGCTGTTGTGATTGAATGATGTGATTATGATGAGATAAAATTGAAACAAATAGTTCTGCGTTGCATTTACGCAATTTTTCAACTGTCAGTTTGATGAGATTCATATTATTTATGCTGTTGTGATTGAATGATGTGATTATGATGAGATAAAATTGAAACAAATAGTTCTGCGTTGCATTTTGTTTGTCAAGATGCGGTTGTGAGGAGTCTGCTGAGCAGAAAAGAATATATTATTGTACTTGTGTGGTTTGAATTAATTTGCAGTAGGTAATTAAATAAAAAAATGAATACATATCGATAAGTACAATGGAAGTATTTACGTTTACATTATAAACACACGTTTTACTCTCTTATACTGAGTGATTCTGTCTGACATGTCTGACGCCAGACACGATTTGCAATCGAAAACAAAAATAACTGCAATGGATGTCGTCAGTAGTCAGTATTGATATTGTGTGAGGAACAATGCTTGGGAGAAGGACGCAAAGAAACAGCAAATCGTCTAGAATAAACATTTAGCAGTTTTTATTATAATTAGTAGCAGTTAATAATACTGAAATGAATTGCATTCATATACGAGAGGCTTGGGAGGTAAGACTGAAGAAGAAAGGTAAGGCAATACCTCAACAACACTGTGATGAGGAAAATAAAATTGAATGTGTAAACAATACAACCCATCCTTTTGTGTAAAAAGGTGATAAACCGAATATAGAAAAAATGCGACGGAAAACAGAACAAACTATTCAAAGTCAAAATTATTCTATGCTAAGTAGCAAACTATTCAAAATACTATAATCGGTATTTAAAAAAATAATCGATGATTGATTCTCATCTTAAAGTCTATCAAAGCAATGGAACATCCTTGTCTTTGCGGACACTCTGAGGTAGAGAAAAAAGACAAAACTTGGCTTACAATTTGCTTGTTCAGTTGTAAGCTATTAATTGACTGACACAAAAGTTAGTTGCGACACGGCTAAAAAAAAACTCTCCAAAGCTGGATTACATTACAAACTGACTGCCGACATCCCACCCGACCCAGCATAGCATGACATTTGATTCAGGTAAAGATCGTAAACATGAATAAACATTCATGTGACATGCATGTGGGTCATAAATAAGGTAAGGTGAAACAAAATGTAGGTTGTTTGGCTAGGTCAAAATGAAATAGTAAAATATAAAATTTTATTTATTTGGAAAACTAAATCCGATGCTGACGACCCAACCAAACCCGACCAACCGGTCGGGTCAGGTCAACTTGCTTACGCAGACTTGCTTTCCTTCATTCTTTGCCTGTGTGTATTTTACAAAAAAAATACTACTCATTTACGAGTAGTACCATTATCGTCATAAACCAATAACTTTAGTGCACATGATGCACTTATGCTTTGCAATCAAAACATATTTTATTGGCACAAGCTGAGATCATCATCATGATTTGTTTTGTCATCTTGTCAAGCTATGATGACGAAGATAAAAGACCTGGAAAGTCATATTTATGAACAACATTCATGTCCATGCCTTCATGTGTGTGAAGTGAACGTATGCCTACATGAAAAATGGATTATGTTGTGTACTTATGTGGCTGCGGTAATTCACCTGGTGCTAGTTATCGATAATTTAGTGAAGCCAAGTGAGGTTAGAATTAACGCAAGCAAATGATTAATGACATTTCATGACACTGTACCGCCAATCGCTAGATACCATAACACAGACAACAACCACTTAATGACTGAAATTCATAGCAATTTGCTACTTACCAAACCTAAGAGAACCGTGATGAAAGTAAAAACGTTTGCTATAACTCGTCTGGCATTTGAAAAAATACAGTTTTAGATAATACTAAAGACTGAAATAAGAAAAAAATATCCTTGCTGTGAATTTTTATATAACCTTTCCAGGCAGGGTAAATACTTTTCTTTTAATCGCTTTTCCTCGTACAGTAAGCACCACTGGAGCGGCTCATAATACCAGTCATAATTCTAACACAATTCAATGATAATGATGGGTATTTTTGTCCCTACACAAGATTTTATACGGTTTTTATGATTTAACGTCTGAATGCGCTATGACATATTTACAGTAGAATAAAATTATGAAATTTAAAATTAGTAATTCGTAAACTGCGAGAATGTATATGATGCATATTATTATTGTTATTGCCAGTATAAAATTTGCACAATAAACTAAAAAAATAATTTTCAGTGCACAACAATGAGAAAACTATTTTTTGATTCCTTCCATTACTTCTTTTATGTGATTTCGTTCCACTCTTTAAAAAAAACTATTGACTTTTATTGTACAGAATTACCTCTCCACTCCACGGTCGGTCAACATTTATGTGCATGTACTTTTCCACGAATAAAAGACTCGACTCGCTGACAAGTATTATGCGGTATGGAATGATTGGAATGTCATTAGTCATTATGAAAAAGCAAACAACAATAACATAACTGCTATCCCCGATGAATTCATGATGATCAAGGTATTTAATTTTAATCTCAACAAACTGTTGTGTATCAATCAGAACAGTCGTGTAAATACACAATCACATCAAGTGGAAATCGTAAATTACATACCTGAGGTAAAAATTCAGCATTTTATTATGCTTTGTATTTTGCAAGTAACGCAATGTCAATGTTAAGGTAAGGAGAGCTTTACTGAACTGCGTGTGTATTTTACGTGTAATTCAAGTAGACATTTTTTACTCCTACTCTTTTTTTGTCAATGAGCTTATGCTATCGTCTACATTTGGAGTTGAATAATGCATTTTGTTGAAAGTCAAACTTAGCATATAGTTTTCTCTTCAGAGTCATAGTCATTGTCATATAATATGACGTACTTAACAAAATCATCCTACGTTCAATGTTTGAACTTTGGTTTGGAAAAAAACTCACTGCAACCACGCACAAAGTGACAACTCTGGAGATTTTATATAGTGATCAAGCAAACAGCCCAACAAAGGGTGACTAGATATTATGTGTACTGTGCAAAATGAAATTATAACAATTTTGCAAACAATAGTACAAATTATAGTTTGCTGAATACATGTTACACGTGTACTTATTTCAGCCATGTTCCAATTTTCTGTACCAACAATTTTTCCTCTACTTGAATTGGCTGAACTGAAGAAAACGAATACTCGTCTCAACATTCTCAATCCTAATTTCAATAATAAATAAATCATAATGGGTCCTAAAAACTATTTAGTATTTATTTTTGACGCGATCATATATGAAACTTTAAAATTAATGATGACAACGACAAAAAAACGTCCGCCATGCTCTTGTCATGTTTTGTACTTTTAGCACATGAAATGCTGCATTTCCTGCTACATCCAGATATCGCATCTGTCGATTTGTCTTGTCTATTTTTATGAGGCTATATTTTGTTGGTTACGAGCTGAATTACTATTTAAATCAATAAGCTACATAAGTTGGGGTATTTTATTTGTGCAAGTGCATCTACATAGTGAAGTAATATACGACAGAAGTTCAAATCATTATGGTCGTTCTATAAATAGTTAGACAAAATGAAATGGTCTAGTTATGACTAAAATCTCGTCTCTTGCGTTTCTGTTGTCTGTTCTGTCAAACGTCAGTTAAACAAACAACGAGGTTTAATTGATGATGGGATTACTGGAAATGGAAGTTGTTAGCGGAGCTTACTTTGCTACGTTTTTCATGTTCTGCTGCTTCATAATTATTGCTACTACGAAATGAAAATTGGTAGAATGTCACAAACAAACATCTTTACAATTTATGTCATTATTGCTCGTTCAGCAAGCTGTAAGTAAGGTTTAGTTTCGAGAAAAATCCAAGGTTTTGTGTGAGAGTACTGTACTAGACTGCTATTCGTAGAATGATCATAATTTGTTAAGAAAAATATTTGTTCATTGACAGTACTTGCTACTTACTAGATAACCCGAATTAACTGCATTAAAGTCCATAGAGTATTATACATAGTAATTACTTGTACTGTACTTACGTAATCAAATTACAGACAGACAGATATTGAATTACATAGGACCGAAATGAATTGGCAATGGCAACCAAACCAATGCAATGGAATCCGGTCGCGATTACCAAGGTCAATAAAGCTTTAAGAAGTCAGCGTTTAACATTATGTATATATATTTTTTTCATTCAAATTGCAATTTAACTAGAAGGTAGATCAATTAACATGACCATACGTAATATGAGAAATAGAAATATTGGCTCTGGTTTTTAAATTCGTTTCCAAAACCTCCACACACATGGAGGATGGATGGAAAAACATTTAAACAGTTAAACAGTTATGCATGGAAAGTCGTTGTCGACACTTGTCGACAGTATATGCCTATGCATTTCCCATATGCAAATTTCATCGTAAAACAGAGAGGTTAAAAATTGTGTGAAAGGGATTTTATTGAGTTTTAACATTTCACGTTAACAAAGTGGTAACAGAATTATACAAAAGAAACGTATAGGTTATTATTACACTTCATCATGGCCATCGATCTCCGGTAATGTAATAATAGTGTACATTGTACATATCCGCGTATACACTTGCCGTAGAAGCGAAATTCTGAAATGAGCAATCCCTTTTAGCAAACTCAATGTGTTTTAATAAAACGAACCTAACCTTAAGCAAGTAGCAAGTGAGACCGATTTAACATTGCATTCCATTTAGTGACATCTATTTGATTGTTGCTGGGAAACATTTCCTAATCCTAAGTACGCATTTTGTTGTTTGTTGTTGTTTAGCAAGTTGTAAAATTTTTTTTATGAAAAGCACATTAGTTGTATATTTACATTTCGCCGTTTAATATGCAAACGAAAAAATCGCTGGAGACTTGCTTTGCTTTTTAAAAACTCTTAATGAAGATTGATTAGTGACGATCATGATGGGATGCTGTGGTAACGCTGATAAACTTGCTGACTACAACATACACATAAAGACGTAGCTGAATTATGGACAATTTGTTGCACAACTTTGCACAACTATTCGGTTCCTCAAATTTGTGTGTATTGTACTGTCTTGCCAATTTTGCCACATTACAGGTTTTGTCAATATTAATTGCTTGCTGTCTGTAAAAACAACAGACCGGTACAGGGTAAGGGGTACACCCTTTATTAAACAGTACGGGTAAATATACAGTCAAAACTGTCTGTACTGGCTTCGCAAGGGCGACATAAAATACGGCCAGTATAGCCCATGGACAGTATAAATTGTATTGCATAAAGCAGAAAACTAAGGCAGGGCGGCACTAAACCTGGCCAGTATGTCCAGGTAGCCAGTATAAAGCCGGTTAGTATAGACAGGTTTGACTGTACATTCAATAATTCCTATAACAATTCCTAACACTCACCAAGTTTTTTAAAATCAATCTCTATAGATAAATCTAATAACACATAAATCTAATTTATGCATAAAAATATTTTGTTCATACAACATTTTTGTCAGTCTAGCTTTGAAAATAAACAATATTTATTTCTCAGCCACGGAAGGCAACTTTTATAAATCCATTTTTAGCTACAATTATCAACTAGTTGTGCTTAGTTACAATTAGCTGACACTT
>JAHZMZ010000986.1:0-13945 GCA_027743805.1 Lepidocyrtoides sp. E14
AAAAAAGCGTATGTGCACTGAATTTATATTATTTGTACCAAATTGTTTCATGTGCAGGAAGAGCTATGACCCGAGGCGATCGTCCCCTCTTCGTCCCAATCAGTAAAGCACTTCCCGGGTTAGCAATGGTGGTTAATGATCCTTCATCCAGAAATGAGAGTGCGTGATATTTTTTCTCATCTCCTTTTTTTTGCTTTTCGCTTTTCTCATTATTTTTAGGAATCAATGATGCTCTTTCATGCATGTATACCACTATGTCCTGTGGAAGGAATACCTATGTCTATAATTTTATGTGTTCAGAGGGGAGAAGAAAGTCCCGGGAAGCATCTCCAGCCGTGTCAGCTCGTTCACGCGATGAAGAAATACCTCTGGGAAGTATGAGCAAAGGAAGTTCATCTAGAAAATCATCCTACTCGTCATCTTCATCATCAACACTGCTCCATTCCGGCGAAACCAACCATTCTTCCACATCGTCGGGCAGCGCGAATTTTCCATCCGCTTCCACCCAGTCTACCCCTTCATCTTCTCATCATCAACAAACCCCTACCAAATTAACATTAAATCTAAAATCTGTCTCATCAAATGATGCTCAACATCATCAACCAACCCAGTCCGAATCCACCACAGTATCTGAAATAGCCGCAAGCAGTAAAGATGACGATGTAACTACGCCCCATCTGGAAACTTCTTTTATTTCTGACGTTGCAAGTGATAGTGGTAATGCAAGTGGAAATAGTGTCAAATCAGAAGAAATTTCTTTACTACTGGATGGTGTGGTACAACCACCACAGCAGTCAATGTCATCAGCCTCCCACTCTACTGGTAATGGTCTAGCCAATTCTGTCTTTGTGCCAAAAGGAAAGAAAAAGGGTGTTATTGAAACAGTATAAGAAATTCGAATCTGTATGCAAGGGCTCCATCCCACCGCTGTTGCAGTGCTGATTGTCAGCCAATGAATAGTACCCGAGAATATGTGAAGCATAATGTATTATAAATACAATAATTCTTTCGTATAAAAGTTGTTTCTTCCACCAAACAAGTCTCTATCAAATGAACTACTTATTAAAGCCAGTTTTTATATTTTGGCTCTCTCGACTCAAAAGGAAGCCTTTGAAAACGCTCCCCTTATTGTTCCGTGTAGAAATTATTTTAGTACAATTTTAGCTGTTCCTTCTTCAACTCTGTTAGGTCTAATGCTTAGCCTATCCTTCAAAATCATTATTATACGTACCTATATGTATACTGTGTGCGGTGTTTTGGAGTTATTATTACAAATTGTGATACTTTTCAAATGATAATGAGGATGACAAAGTTATTATTACATTTATAGCTAAGGTTTACTGTACTGCATGCATGCTTGCATAATATACCACTCACTTCCTTTTTTACTAGTTTCACTAAACACTTGACAAAAAGCAGGGCTTTTAACAAGTTATGAAAGTAACTATATTGTAGTAAAATTTTAAAATTTTAAAATGCCATTATGCAACATGTAGTCAAATCACCCATTAACTTTAAAAGTACATGACTCATAGCCATATAACAATAAACTAACGTTTTTTAGCGAAAATCTACATATTCATACCAGATACACTAGCCAAGCTACGCTACGTCACGCCAAATCCCTGGAAGCAAAAAAAATAATGATTCTACAATAATTTGATTCAAATGGATTATCTGATACTAATAATTACAAAAAAGTTGAATTTATTATCACTACTGCGAATACTGTGAAGATTTACTCCTTTGCAAGGAATTAAAAGCAAATAAAAACTACAAATGAATAATATTTAACGGAACACGTATTGGTGTTTATTCAATATTTTTAGTTTATAAGTACTGATGTGTATTTTTGTGTTTCGTGCCTACAGAAGTTAACGATTGGTAAAAATCTTTAAAACTATTTTTATGCATATCCTTGTCTAGTATTGATAATTTGTACATTATTATTTTGGATTTGTTAAGCTAGTTCTTTGTGGAACTTGCTGGAGCCATTTCCACTTTTTCAACGGTTTTTTTTGTTGGCTCAGCAGACTTTTTTGTTTGTTGTTTTTGCGTTTTTTCGGAATGGGCAGTGTTTGTGTCACAACAGTAAGTTGGAATGGGTAGTCCTGTTGCGGCCGCAGTTGATCGCATGTACACTGAAAACGCTTCATGGAGTAAGGCAGCTCGTCTCATATCTTCAGACTTTAACCTGGACAACTCGTCTTCTCGTCTTTGAATTTGGACCTTCCAGAATTCCAAATCGGCTTGCTTTTCTTGCGTTAGTTTTGAAACCTTCACAGAGAGATTTGCTACCTGTTGTTGCATATCATGAAGGTCAGATCGTAGCACACGATTTGATTCCTCCTCTTTGTTCAACCGTTCAATAGTTTCCTTCAGTTCATTTTTGGTTCTAGTCATAGCATTCTGATTACTTGCTTGCATTTCACTCAGATCTTCGTTGGCTTGTGAAAGCTGCTGCTTTAAATGTTCATTTTGGCGAGTAATTTTTCCAATTTCTGACTCCAATTTGTGCACTTGACCTTCCAACTTGTTAACTTCAGTTTCTAGTCGTTCATTCTCCTGACGAAGATTGCATATTTGATCCATGTAAGTTTTTACAGAAGAATTGTGCTCCTCTGCAAGATTAACGCGTAGTTTAGTTAACTCCTCTTCTGTTTCCGACTTGGAGGTAACGAGAAGTATTTTTAATCTTCGCACTTCTTCCTCTGCGTCAGCTTTTTTGTTCTCAAGAACTTTCAAATGTTCCATGAGTGAAGTATTCATCTCATTCATTTGGTTTTCCAAACGTTGAATTTCTTTACGCTCAGCAGACTCTACTTCGGACTGGAAACCCGTCCATGACTGCTTAGCCTGTCGAAGCCTCTCGTCAAATTGTTGCTGTAACTGTTCAGACGTCTTGTTCAGTGCCTGAATGGTCTCTTTCAACTGAGTAACCTCTCCAGTTTTTAGTTGCAGCTCTGCCTCTGTAGTTTTAAGTTTGGTCATTAAATTTGTTTTTTCATGAGACAGGTTGTCGATCATTTCCTGCAAATCTTTAACTTTTTTAGTAAAGCTAGTCTCAATATTCCCCGTCTGTGATTTAAAAACGGCTTCCGTTTCTGTTAAACGCTGGTCTTTCTCATTGATTACTCCTTGCAATTTTGACTCTTCATGTAATGCCTCGACAAGTTTTTTCTTCAAACTCTCAATCTGCAGAAAATGATAATAATAATTTTTTCTATCCCGAAAAAATAATCAACTTGTTCGGAGGTTTATTCAACCTACCTCCTTTTGCAAAGTAGTGTTTTTGGAAGCTTCATCATCCCGTTCCTGTGTCAAACGGTTTAGTTGATTCTGATTTTCTCTATCAATAAATTGTATTCATAATGTCCTTGTAATTTTTCACAAATAAACGGAGAATTTATTCATGCCCAAGTATGAGACTTACTCAATAATTCGACGGTACTCCTTCTCCTCTCCATCAAAAACATTCATAATTTTTTTGATTTCATGCTGGTACTCTTCTTCAGTTCTTTGAAGTTGCCTTGTAAGGATTGTAGTGCGCACAGAGTAATCCTTTACCATTTCTTGCTGCTCATTTCTGTGCTTCAGCATTGTCTCTATAAAAATAACAAATTTTTTTTCAGTGAAAATGGCACTAGATGCGTTTTCTAGAAAATATTGTAGTTTTTTTACCGATATGATCCACAATTTCCTCTGGAACAAAATTTCCTCCCAATTGGACTTGAGCTAGGGTTGTATTGTCGGTAAGCATGTCAAATAAAGCTCGAGCACCCTTTACCCCAATTGAGTTCCACCGTAAATCTACGTCTTTTAGTGTCTTGTGGCTTTTTATTGCACCAGCAAGTTCCATCGTACATTCATCACAAATCTGATTATTTCTAACGTCCAAAAATTCTAAACCGGAATTGTTGGAAAGCCCTTCACAAAAGTACAGGAATGCACTTTTGCTAACACCAATGTGATTCCATTCTAGCACAAGACTTTGCAATAAAACGACAGAAACATAATATTTTACGAATGTGTGCATTATAATAACCAGTTAATCTAAGGTAAAAGCTATTTTTTCAAGGTACCTTTTTAAGTTACTATTTACTTTAAGCATTGCACCAAGAGGCTCAAGCATATTTGAGGATTGAATATTATTCCCCCTCAGTTGGAGTGATTCTAAACTAGTATTTTTGGAAACTCCATCCAACAAAGCCTAAAAAAGATTATTTCATAATTTTTTTAAACCCTCTCGGGACTATTTCAATCAATCCATTTGTTAAAACTGCAATTTACCCATATTACTTACTTGAAATCCCTGTGGGAGCAACAAACAATCGCTAAGATTCAAATGTTGAATGTTTGCATTGGAAGCGAGAATTTTCCCTAGTGCAATGCAGTCAACGCCACGTAGACCTCTTCCTTTCAAGTCCACCGTAACACCACCAACTCCGGATGCTTTACCAGTGCCTTGACACAATGTAGCCTGTGCCAAAGGGGCAGCAACAAATTCTAAAGGCTCGCTTGAATACAGCTTACAATATCGGTTGTACTCCTTCCTCAGATCCATATTGAGTCCTGCATTGGACCGTGGTTTTCTGGGCACAATAATTGAACATTCAGAGTTGGAATCGATGCTACTTACGCTGCTATTACGATCATCCTTGTCATTTATATGTAAACCCGAGTCTTTCACCCTTGCAGACCTGCATTTTGCCTTCGAAGATGTGTTTTTGCTCATTTTTCGAGCAGTCGACATTTTCTGATAAGATGAGAAAGCTGTCAGTTTATTCGGACAAGTGTGGGAAAAATGAACGTTATGTACATGGCTTTTATGTTTTACCACAGAATTTTCATGTCTGATCATTTTTACCGGATGGAACTTTTTGAAAATGGAATTTTCAGTAACCATGTCTGTTATGCAAGACAAGTAAGTTCATAGCGATGACGATGGTGCGAAATAGCATCCCACAATGCTGGTTTATTGCGAAATTGCGAACGACCGAGCGTAAAATATTATGTCAACGGGAGCAACGTAATTTCTCAAATAAATGTGCAAGGACAAAAGTGTAGTGAGTAGTGGTAGTGAGGGAGGAGAGCACGATTGAAAACAAACATACAAACATGGACTACAACAATTCTACCAAGTACCAGCAGCGCTAGTGTCATGGACCATGGCTACTTTTTCCAAACATTTCCGTTGTTGTAAGAGCTTCGTCCAGCAGCCAGCCGTTATCCAATATATCGATCTGGATCTGGCAAGCGATACACACACATACAACACAAGCCAAAAATCTTAATGTATCAATACGTTCTGCCATTGGTTTTAGTCTTTGTAACAAAATTTTGCTTAAAAAAATGCTTAGACAAATCATAACTTTATTTATCTGCATTATTTTAGTATTTGTTTATGAAATTCAGTAACTCATATTAAATGTTTAAAAACCACATTTGATCAACTGGATTTTGAAGTTTATCACAGGACGCAATTTTGAATTGTTCTTTTCAGGAAGCACCTACTTCTCCCTGTTGGGAAATACAGTTTAGTTATAGACGTGCAGCTTCCTTATCTCCCCCCCCCCCAATTCCCAAAGGCTCTCGCGTAGGACAAAAATATATCATCATCATTTTTGTTAATGCTCTCATTTGAATGGTGCTTATTATTATGCACTGAATGGGATTTGTTTAAAGATTGAACTATTCTATGATTATCTGATTTTGTAAATGCATTCATCTATATAAATCCATTGAGTGTATATTATGAGAGTTCCATGTTTTTAAAGCCATATGTTTTTTTAAATATTCATATTTGAACTTCTTATAAAAGAAGATTTTCCAGGAGAGAATGAAAGAAGAGCACAAACTGAAATTAATCCACTGCCATGAAAATTTTCAAAGAAAAGAGATCCACATTGAATCATTAGAATCCATTTAATCATAATTTCGGTTGTATGGAAAATTTAGAATGATTTTTATTTTGGCAATTTTATAATAGAATTTTAATGTTTTTCTCTCAATAATATGGTTTTGAGCCGAGCACCTCCACAAGTTGTACCTGTACCTATCTTTAAAATTTTCCTCCTTATTTTGTACACTTTGTTAGTAAAAGTTTTACTCCCAATTACTAACCTGCATCCTCTAAGCCGTTATGAATAATTTTATTGTACGATATGGCCAGTGGCCAACTACATATGCGTAATGCGTACAGCGAATCAATACACATCATATCTCATCATGATTTATCTGCCAGTTTTCTAGCATAACATAATTTGTTAACTACTCCAGATTTTGTAACTACTATTTGTAAGATTTATTCAACTTGAATTGAACTTGAATAAGTAAAAACACTTGCAACCTTCACTTAACAAAATAGTGCAGAGGACTTTTCACTAGAGAAATTTTTGGATTTCCCTTCTCAGGAAATACAGTTTTGGTTATAGCTACGTCTTCCTGTCGCACTTCCTCATCTCCCCATCCCCAAATAGACCTCGACTTTGATAAGTCTTCTTCATTTTCGGTATTGTTGTTTGCGTGATGTTTGTCATGCAGCCTATACATTTGTATTGATTTAAAAATAAATGTCTAAAAAACTTAGTTACTCTTTTTTTTAAAAAATACAGGAAGTCAGAGTATTATTGTAATGTACCTGCCAGTAACGAAACGAATTTATTTTCTGTAGGTGTGATGTACCTAAAGTACCAAATTGAAAGTTTAGAGACACTTGTACATCGTATTGCTCTAGCAGAAAAATCTACTTAAAATTTACTAACCTGTCGTATGGTTTGTCCCCCCACATGTGTGCAATACTGTTCACCAGAAAAGTAAAATGGAGTGAAACAACCCAGCGTGCCATATTCCAAGAAAAAATTTGAAAATATGTCATCTCTGGATACAACAGTTTCATTGCACCCATTGGAATTATGTGAAATATTACAGCATAAAGTTCCCAATAGTACCTGATTCATGCAAACGAAAAAAATTACAAAAATTAAGAACCTTGTCATAAAAGTTAAATAAAATTGCACCACAGATATACGTGTATATATTTGCACTTACTTGCTTTGGAATCTGACAACGGGGTCACGTGCCAAGTCTGAAATATCTACAATTTTTAGTTTCTCCACAACCTCAGGATGTTTGGGTAGGAAAAGCCATGTAATGTGACTGAACCAAAAACCCCGTTTAGAATTGTGTGGGTCTGCATCCGTGTCAGTATACTAAATGTGAAATTTCAAAGAAAAAGGGAACTTTTACTTCCAAAAGTACTACAAAGCCAATATCACAAAATATTTTGTTTTTAATGGAATTTATATACCTTGTGATGAACACGATGATCCTAACACAAGTAGATAAAATAATAATATAAATATAATTCAAGTATAGTTTACGACGAGGTAATAATTATTATAAACTTTAAAAATAAGTAATATACCTATACATATATATACTTACCCTACACCATTTAAAAATTGGATATTGCATCGCTGCCGTTTGCATCGCCATTAGTAAATACTGAAGAGGTTTGTTGGCTTTGAAAGTTCTATGAGTCCAATACCGATGGCTGCCCACTGTGGTCCCTAACCCACTCAAGTATCCGTAGATCACAGCTAACGCCACGAAAATAAAAAAATGTGCGTTAGAATATAAGTGTAAAGAAAACAGTGAAGAAAACTCTTATCATTCCTCTACGTGATAGCATAACAATCAATAATTAATTACAACCAGTACCAATCAAGTAAGACGATTTTGGAACGATTCCGAAGGGCAGCAAATAGAGAAAGTAGTATGCAGTGCAAGCATGTCCTACTATTCCCATTGTGACGAAATTATATACATGCTGCTCCAATCCACACGGTTTGTCAAATTTCTTAAATTCGGGCGGAAGTTCGTCATCACTGACGGGCTTTATTGCTCCTGCTTGTTGTGGTTTTTTGCCCATTTTTAGGCAATTGTACGTATTTTCTTTTCAAAATGACAACTCCACCTTCCAAAGGAACAAGTTTCCAAAAAAGTAAATTTTTCTCCTCTTTGAAATTAGTTAAAAATGTGTGCTCTTGACCATGAATGGAATAGAATGAACCTTACGCATTGAGTAAAAAGGTGGCAAACGTGATCATCAAGAGGTTTACATTTACACCATTTGGCTCGTTGTTTTATCCCTTATCATCATCACCTTATCATGGCACATGTTGTTGACCAATACTTCAGTTACTGAGCATGTTATCTGTAGTTAATATAGTATGAGGATTTTGTGTATTTTTTCAGTAAACGTTAAGACAAGACAGAGTCTCTGTCCTGCAACAACGTGCTTGAACTATGACCCATAATATCGCATGTGGAACAATTCAATGCTGTTTTCTGTTTAACACCGTACATCATGCTATATATGTTGTTACAATTTATTATGTGATGATGATAACTTCCAAAAATCTTGAATCAATCAATCACATAAAAAACTTCACAGTAAATAACCTGTGTGGATCCTGTTCTGTTACAAAGAATTTTTCATTATATATAACAAGCAAGGTGACTTTTGAGTGGTAACACGCTTCAATTTGTATCGCAGAAATATGTCAATTTAAAAGGGAATATACAATGTTTTCACTAATTATAATAATATCTACTAAAATTAAATAATAGTATGCGTACAGCAGCTATATGACTGAAAGTTAATTTTTGTTATTTACTTAACTCATGAATTAAATTATCGTTGAACATTTCCAACATTTAGAGTCGCATTTTTAATGGAATTTTTGATGGAGTTATACGAAACGTGCATGGATAGATAAGCTTTTCATTTCAATTTTGCCTGTTTTTGCCTTCTTATACCCGCCTAGGTGTTTATGCAAGGTTAAAATGAACTGAAAAAAGATTGAATCACATGCCAGTGGTGAATGTTACAATGAGCGAGCAAAACACTTCATGTATAAGCTTTTGTCAAATTTCAAATATTGTTTGTTACACGATGATGAAAAGTTATTTCAGCAAAACAAAAACATGAACTATGGACCAACTGAATCTCATAAATATTTCAATTTCCAAGCAGTTTTATAAGCAATGTTCATGTACGTATGCCTTATTCCTCTCCCACATTCCCCTCCTACCAATCTGTAAAGAATTCAACAGCTTGACCGTTTTTTCCAACCAACTCTGATATTTTCCCTTTTCGCCTTGGATAATGTAGAATAACAGTTCCGCAAGAAACAGATTTTTTGCACAACGCAGTCATCATAAATTATAGTTTGCTTCATCGTGCGTGTAAGCAAGTGCCGACTTGTTGACAAGTGACAAAAACAATAAAATCATGCTTCAGATATTTTTTTGCTAACAAATAGCATAGGTAATATATCTTCAACCAAAACACGACCGAGCACCGAAGCGTGTTCATAAAAGATACTTTTGCTGCATTTTTTCTAGATTGTGTAATATTCACTAGAAAAAGCCGATTGTATGAATACGTAGCAGCAAAATAGTCTAGTAGGTAAATGTATTGATTTAAACATAGAGACCAAGATTTGCTTTGACATTCCAATTCCTAATGCATTGCGTATTACTTTATTTATTACGCTCTTTTGGTAAACTAAACCGAACGTTTTATTACTTATTTTCCTTCTTCACTTTTCATATAAGGCTAAAACCCTAATCCCAAATCAAGTCGTCGGAAAGAAATTGGCTGACAAATACAAGTTTTCGTGGTATATGGTATTATACGTTTGTTGCGTGCGTGCTTGCCTCATCGTACAATGCACGAAGTGCGCGTGCATTGGAGTAGAAGGTGATTGTAGATATGCTTACTATATGCTTCTGATATGCTTTTCGTTGGAATATCCGGAAGAAAACTCCGAAATGCATGCCTATAACAGTTTCAAAGGTTCACATCCTTCATTTTTCGGACTTACTCGGGTTGCTTGCTTGTTTGCTTCTGCTACCAGTGCTAGCAATTCTGTCCACTTTGTACAAAAAATGTACGATAAAGCGTGCATAAAATCCCCTTTTCCCCATTAATGTATACTTGTGTAAGTGTACTAAACTGTATTGCCTTTCGAGGACTACTTTTTCCTTCAAAGAGGAAATTTGGCATCCTCTTCATTTTACTTCCAGGTTTTGTGGAATGAAGAATGAAAGCTGTTTCTTACACCAAAATAGCAGCGTGTGCGTATTTTGATCGGTCGGTGTGTGTACTGTGTTTTTTGCTGAAGGAATTCACGGTCAAAGTGGTAGTGGAAGCTGTGTTGACCTACTTTGCCGAGAATTCCTTCTTGCTGCTTTTGTGAAGAGAACAGGGTCTATGAGATATTGTGCAAAACGTATTTACAGTTTGGAAAAAGTCTTGATTTTGGTATTTCTTAAAGTTTTTGTTTAGTATCAACTTTCGAGATGATACTGAAGCTAATTTTGGTGGTAAGTTCATTGTACTATAATATACTTTAAAATGTAACTGCTGGTTAACCGTTCTGATTTTACGTGGGATTAAATTTATGCATAGTGAAAGTGCTATTTAGCGTGTATCATAATTTTTCATCGATTCTGTGTTTAATTTTAGAAATCCAATGCATTGAATTATTATGATATACCTAGTTAATACCATAAGTTTAGTATGTAGAATAAATACTACTTTCACCATGCATGTATATATGATGCTTGTATTACGCACCAAATCGAACTTTGTATCTTCATTCATTTCTGTGAAATGGAATGTAATCTTTTGAGTGCCCTCTCATGATTATTTACGATGATTTATCTAATCAATATGTCGCAGGGATGAATTTTAAAGGAACACGAAATTAGCAAAAATACTAAATGTGGCAAACATATTACTAGAGAAGGAATGACAACTAACTTGCATTAGTTTACTAAAGGGTTTATACTTACACATTTTATTCTAATTATTTGCCATCATCATCTAATTTTGCTTTCACATTCTGGTTCACAGCCCATTTTTCATGCATTGCGTAGATAGAATGTGAGCGTTATTTACCATTATTCAGCACATGGAAAAATAGATTATTATTATACAGATAATACTGTGTAATGTGGCTTTTAATCACATTGGATAGGTGCGGTAGCAGCACAGCATGAAATAAGAAGTGCTCTTTTACCAAGGAGTAGAAGGGAAACGGATTCATGCCATATGCTTGTATTAATAGAATTATTGTATCTATTTAAGTACATTCAGTTCGTTCAGTGCTATCTGCTGTAACTTTTATCCGGTTTGATAGCGTATTTTTTATTAGCGTGGAAATATAAAGAAGTAAAATCATAAAATCTGGTGCTAGCTATTGTGAGTCGTCGTTCATTCTGTTTATTATTCACATGGGTTAGATTTCATTATTTAATGTCTTATCCCGTTTATGGAATGCATGAAATAATGACCACTAAGCAATGGATAGTAGTCCCACAACCACAGTCGTATGTATTTATACTTCCTATAAAGAGTTTGGGATACAATGTTCAATAAAAATGTAAAGCAAGCATTTCTAACTTTTCTAAGTACTTTGTTCTTTTCTTGCAGCAGCTCCCCAGCAAGCACTACACTGTTTTTCATTTGTTTTATAAGCATCGTTTTGTTTGGTTGCGTATTGCACAATATAAGAGAGACCACTTGCATATACATTCCCGTTACAAATTTCATTGATTACTGTTGTGTAATACATTTCTCTGTGCATGTGGAGCAGGGGAACTTTTGTGCATAGCTAAAATGTAGGACTTTCCAATACCACTCTGCTTAGCTTTTCTGGCAAAACAGAAGCAGCAGAAAGATACGGGAGCAGAGCACTAGAGTAGTGGAGGCGATCAATAACAAACATTTCTTCTCACCCAGCAGAGAGGAGAGAATATTTATATTTATTCATATACCCATTCAGTATGTCATAATATCATATCAAAAGTTTGGATACATGCATGATGCATAATATGTACATCTAAACTCGTGTTGGCTGACCCTATATAGGGAAATCCAAATTGGCTTTTTGTATGACGAACCCCTCATAAAAGGATGCTTTTGTTCAAGATGTTTTAAGTATTTTATAAGATCTTTTCGTGCCGCATATGTCAATCTCACAGGAGCACACAGTGCTCCCATAAAAACCCTTTCGCTTTTCACAATAGGAATTTAATGAGAATCCATGTAAAAATGGCTGTCCCCTTTTGTTCTCTGTGACACAAGTCATTCGCTATCATAAAGTTTCTTGGCAGATGTGCAGAATACCTAAGTAAAATGAAAGACAGGTTTTGTATGCGAGTCTCTATTTGCAATTTTATACAGAAAGTTGTATTTTTCAGCTACGATAAAAGTTACAGTTGGCTGAAATGATGAATCGTTGTTTAGTTTTTCTCTTTTACTTTAAGCGCTCTCGTAATTTTTCATGCTCTAGCTCTACTATTTTTGCAGAGTTTGGCGAGAAAGAGTAGGATGTAGGGGACAATCGAAAAAATGATATGCTACAGTTGGTGTGATATTTTTGGTTCTTTTAAAAAGGTTTTGTTTTTCGTTCAGCAAATAAAAGCATAAAAAATGGAAAGAGGAAGGATATTACCAGGTGCACGAGATGAATTGCATGATTCTCTAAAATTGTTTTCTTCAACTTTAATGGAAAACCAATTTTTGCAGAGTTTGGCGAGAAAGGTAGGATGTAGGGGACAATCCAGAAAATGATATGCTACAGTTGGTGTGATATTTTTGGTTCTTTTAAAAAGGTTTTGTTTTTCGTTCAGCAGATAAAAGCATAAAAAATGGAAAGAGGAATGATATTACCAGGTGCACGAGATGAATTGCATGATTCTCTAAAATTGTTTTCTTCAACTTTAATGGAAAACCTGGAAAATGTTGATGTATGAAAATAAGTCAAGTTGGCATTTGGCAAATGTACCGACTACCAAATGCATACTTTGTGCTGCTGATCACTTATAATCTTCTATTCTCTTATTGATGCGGAAGACTTTACATGTCATTTCATTTCTCCAGTCAAAATAAACCCAAGTTATCACAAGCACTTTTTTTAAATAACGTGGACCAGAAGCTCTACAAAGGTTTTCGCGATCTGTAGTTCCCTTTTTGATGATCTCATTAACCCAAAAACGTTGGCAAATATTTTTCTTATTTTTTTGTATATTAAATAAAACACTTTTCCAAACATTGGTTTCACATTCCTTTATATGGCTTTCCTTCCTAAAATATACTCCATACAAATTTTGGTGCAATTTTGTCAGTTTTCATGGCATGACATCAGTTCGGATGACATAAAATGACTGGTGAATTGTTTGCAACAAAATGCACTGAACTCAGTGAAATAAATGTTTGCGCAAAGTGCTGGGCTCAAATAAAAAGCATGAAAATGTCTGCACACAGCACAGTCATGATCTAACAAACCATTTTGCATAATTATGAACGTTTAGTTGAGCGTTATCATCATAGCACATGTGTTTATATTATCATAAACCGGAGCGTCATGTGTCTTTCATTTCCTCTCGTTTTATGTGCGATACCTAGCTTCTAGCTGCCTTCAACCTTGCAGGTTGCCAAAAGGAAACCGTTGTAAAGGATAAGAAATGACTCGGTACTCGGTCTAGTATAATATTATGCAATCATTAGTATTCCTTCATGAAGGAAATGTTGCGTAATCTTTTGAAAGGTATATTACAGTATAGGTGTGCTACTGCAGTAGTGTCCAGGAAGGAACAAAAATATATAAAATTAATAAATTGGCTCAGTGTTTGCAAGGGGGAAGACGTATAGCGCACTGCTTACGACATTAATGCATAAAAGTCACGGAACAGGAATTGGCATGATACATTTTTTCCCCCGAACGGATGTACTTTCAAATGCAGTGATGCTGACACACACACCAAGAAAATTTGACAAAAATAGAAACAGTGGAAGAGATGAAAATAGTCGATACTGCCGATAGTGCATACGCAAGCAATAATTTGTGCGCGTGAGTGGTACTTTTTT
>JAHZMZ010000987.1:0-16016 GCA_027743805.1 Lepidocyrtoides sp. E14
AAAACACCACTACCGTAAATTATAAAATTAAGTATAGCGCACATCAACAGAGAATGATAGCCAGTAGTAGTGATTATGTACATTATATTATGTAGCTTGATGATGATGATGATGATGAGAAGTATGAAACGAGCTGTATAATATGACGATACAAAAGTAAACAAAGGACCAGTAATTTCCTCGTCTTTTTCTTACACTTATTTAAACCATAAATTATCAAAGTACGTATTAAAAAATTTCAGGGCCTTTAAAACATATAGGTAATGATGGCAATGATGATGTGAGTTGAATGGCTTAAATGAAGGTTTATTTCTTTCTAACGAAAAAGATGGGAAAGGTA
Source organism: Lepidocyrtoides sp. E14 (assembly GCA_027743805.1). NCBI lineage: Eukaryota > Metazoa > Arthropoda > Collembola > Entomobryomorpha > Entomobryidae > Lepidocyrtoides > Lepidocyrtoides sp. E14. The sequence goes on from JAHZMZ010000987.1 coordinate 341, forward strand.
AGTTATTTTGCCATTTATCTGACAATTTTATCCCGTACATCATACCTTATTAGTCAACAATGAGAAAAAGTAAAAATGAAACATTGTATAAAGTTTTTTATAAGTTGCATTGTATGCTTTGTATTTCGTTTGAAGCATACCTTTTCGCCTTTTTCTTCTGATGTTCCATACACGTCGCGGTTAATTACAGGACAGGTTGGATCAATATCGGTCTGTACCTTGTGCTGGCAAAGTTTAGATTTTTGACTTTGTTACAGTGATGATGTATGTATTATCATCATTAAGAAAAGGCCTTTAGCTTTGAAAACTAAGAGAAACCCATGCATTTCATTGATTGTTGCACTGTGTGTGTACATTGTACATCTACTAAAACTTATCGTAGATAGTAGTTCATAACACGAAACATTAAATTAGTAGCTTTACAATGTTGGTTTTCTAGTAATAATGATTGACTTTTCCCCTTTTATGGTGTTGCTTGTTGGTTTTTTTACACGTAATCAGGGTATTTATAATGTGGCTACAGTCAACCAGAACTGAAATTTTCTCGTCATCATTTTTGGTGGTGAAAATATTGATGATGATTGGGATGGTGGTTAAGGCAGAACCTTCTTGAATGAACGTACCTATGTGCAATTATGATAGCCCTAGGTGGAATATTACCGTACATGATATCCGGAAGATATTATGGATTGTGTTATTCTTTGGTGTTGTTAATGATCATTATTATTATTGGATTGGATCATCATCATTAAAAGTATCAGTACCAAGTCAAAGGGTCCACCCGTTCATTATTTGCTGTTGTCGTTCGTCCCTACGTGTGGTGTGTGAAGAGTAATTGCTTATTAACCACCACCACTCACCAATACAAGGTGGATTCATGTAATAGCAATATTATTTTGTGTAATGATGATGAGGTAAATAAGGATGGGCAGTGGAAATGGGATAGGTCAAGTAAAATATAACAATACTATGTGGTGCAGAAACGCAAACGTATCATCTGCATCCAAGGGATGTGGTACAGGCAGTTCTTTAATTAAGGCATTGTGTCGCCCAAGATATTACATGCTCTTGTTCGATTATTCAGGATTTTCAAATTGTGTATATGGTTAACTGTAAAGTTTTTACGTTATGTAGTAGAGTACCTATTTACTTGCCGACATGGAAAAAAATGGCTCATTTTTTTGGAGGTGGAAGTGCGAAGTAGCCACACCAATGACCGGTTTTTAAAACTTCAATGCTTGAATACAAGATGACTTTGTTGTGTGTTGTTTCGTTGTTTGTATACGTGTAAAATGCTTGTAATTTGACATCGTCATTAATGTCTCTTTGACTTTTATTTCCCATTGATTGAAATAAATGTAAAATCAAGGTACTCTTTGAAAATTCGTATGCATGTCAATCACTTTACTACCAAAGAATATAAACACATTATTAATGGCATATGGTTACAATACCATCAATAATATTAATAATTGTCAATGTCGTTAGATAAAATCTATCACGTGCGCAGTAATTTTGACTAATAAAGTGTTCGCATAATATACCAATATCAATATGCCGTTACACGTACTCTGTGTAAATTTACAGCAAAAAGTGACTCAGATAGCAAAATTTCTCCAAATTAATAAAGTAATCTTATGCTTTTTCACTTCTTATGCAAATATGGAAGCGATAAGTCATCCAGAAAACAAAATGAAAAATGCTTAAAATTCTAAGAAGAAAGGTCTTGTTTTTTTTCTAGTACAGCCAAGCCAATTTTTCATTTCCTCATTCAAAGATCTTTTTGGATTCTGGTAATCTTCCACCAATTAAGTGTTTAACAACTTCTAAGGAATGCTAGTGTGGTCATTATCTCCCACTACAAATCAAACTCACGTAAAATATTAAGTTTATTGCGGTTGTCTAAAATCTGATAACACTTGATTGCTGTGCCTAAACATTAAAAACATCTGTATAAAATGCAAATTGAAGTAATAAATCGTGGTGCGCTTTCTGCATTTAATTTCTTAAAAATCTTTTTAGAGGGCTTGATGTATTCGTGTATGTCTCTCATCTCAAAAAAGACATTTTAGAATAAACTTCATCACTCATTCGTAAAAATAAGACAACCAAAAATTACTAGCCTATAGCTACCTAATTATAAATGCATTGAATCTAATATTTACATATTTCACACAATAATCGTCGGTTACATCATCAATGAACTAAAAACATAAATGAAGTGTAGATCACTAAATTACCGGTCAATATCTAAGTAAATGTAATTGCATGAGTCAGTAACCTATAATCTAAATGTCACGAGAGGATGGATGATTATTACGTATGTTTGCTAGTTAACATGCCTAAATAAATGCCTAAATATTTAGTAGGTAATACAGAGACAATTTGTTAGACTACCAAACAACTTGGGAAGGCACTAATTTAAAAAACCAGTAAGCACGATACAAGAAGGAAATTGAATTCTAGTTTGCACGAAATATGTTACAGCATTTACTTCACAGTAACGGAAACCGTGTGTTGCATACGATGTGAAATGAAGGTGTTGTTGTTACATGGTTATGGAAATTCACTGCAAAATCTGCATTCTCAACATTTTTGATTTTTTTTAATCAACCGGTTTCTGCAAGCACACTTCATATTAGCGCGACATGTGGTACTGTACGTAAGATTTGCATGTTACGTGCCATTACCGTATAGCGGCTGCAAGATGCACTAAAACAATAAAATAATAATAATAATAACGTCACTGGTCGAAAAATCAGCACTGACTACACAACAACAGTAATGTAATAATCATTATCATCACCGCCAGCCATGCATGTTGTAATATCATTTTTCCGTAGGTACTGCATAGGAGGATATCAATGATATCATGTATGCCATAGGTATCTATAATGATAATCATTCAATCCGTCATGCCAGTCAGGCAAAACAATGCACAATTCAATATGCATGCGGAATCATCACAAGAAACAAATTTTGGGCATGCATTATTGTGAGTCGTAATGACTGAATTTCACTTTTTTTCTCTTCATATTGATGACGGGCACGTTACACCAGAGACATTAGTGATTCTATTACTGCTAGCCATCGGAAATCAAATAGCCACGAACCATTTACCTTCGAGCATTTTTTATAAGTCGTTATGTGTATTATTCTTTCTACTTTTGTTTGTAATATGTTATATTAACAGCTCCTGTTGTTGTGTATTGTACTAGACAGAAAATGCAACAAGAAACTCCATAAATATTTTCACAAGTAATTTTGGCAGATGCGCCCAGTCAAATGGCTCACGAAATGCATTTAATAACAGAGTGAACACTGCGTTACTGCTGCCACCACGAGCTGCTGCGGCGAGTTCTCCACATTTTAATTTTTATGCGTTTTGCAAACAAGATTTTTTTTCCTCTTTAATGGCAATAACAGCAGTTATTTTTACGCCAGAAAGGTTGGCGAGGTTTGCAGAGTCATTGTGACAGTTGTGAGCGAGCAGTGTTCGCAGGTTGTTTAAAGTGTCATGACTTTGTAAAATTGCCTTTGTGCGAAGAGCTAATTTTGTAGTCAGTCCTCGTCTTTTAATTTGCAGTAGAACTGACAAAAAAAATTAACAATATTTTGTGTGATTGTTTAAAAACATTTTAAGTTGTAATTGTCAAAGTTGAAAAATGAACACATTAGTTTTTGTTAGTGTTTTGGGGTTGGTCCTACCGTTGCTAACTTGTGGCTTTGAGGAAGATGTACTTGCTGTTTCATCCGATAAGATAGAACAGGTTTTACAAGAGATGCCAATTAAGACAATGAATTACTACTCGGAACGGTTTTATCCGGAGACCATCAAAGCAATAAACCGTAAGTCTTTCGTTATCAAATCAACATGGCACAAAGAAAAAAAATGCTAAAATGAAAACCATTTGCGATAAAGTTTGGCATACGATTTTTTTCCTTTATAACAAGCTGCTTCTGTCCTGAATCACAATTTAATATTATCGTTGATTTGCATAGGAAAATTCTACAATCGGAAGGCGAGATCCAAGGAATACATACAAAAACGAATTCGAAATATAAAATTAGACCAATTTCTCACAGTTCCGAATGATCGACAAGGTGAAACCAAAAGCAGTTTTCCCTTCTTGAGCAATGAAAGCCAGTCCATATTTATCGTTTACACCGTCAAGGACGGCAGTGGAGGAAAGCAGATCATTGACATTCATTCTCCAGACGTCGCCTGTATTTTTGGAATGTCGGAACAGCGTACCGCAGTAAAAGCCAAGGCATGTAGGCAAGACGTGCCAAACATGATCTGGGATTTAATCCCGAACAAATACGGAGATTTCTGGATAAAGGAAAAAGGAACGGAACTTTGCCTTGCTCCTGTCTTGACAATGGGCACCCCTATACTTTTACAGCTTCTACCTTGCGATCGATGGGATCCCTATATGATTTGGGAGATTCACGATGCTTACCTGTACTACAAAAAGTAAATTTAGGAAAAGTTATGATGAACTTTTTTTAGTAATGGCTTTATATTAGTCATAAGTCAAAGAAAAAGTGTCAGGCAGTATTGGAAACTTCTTACACAAACTGATAAGATCTCACTCGAAAATAATAATGTGTAAAATGCATTATATTCAAAAAGAGTATGTAATCATCTTCAGTGACGGGCAAGAAGTTGCTTATCATTATTATTATTATTGTTATATCATCGATGCAAGTTTTATATGACGCAACTTTGTATCATGTCATTTACATCTACATCAAATCAGCGTCATCATCATCATCATCACCAGATCAGATCAAAGTTTCAACTTGATTAATGCTAGTTAATAATCAGAGTGAGCGCTCTTTTGTACACTATCTTTCCGCGGACGTTTTATTACTTCGATCGATCGACCATGTATTTACATTGTTCAATATCATTCATTTACACCAAATAAAAAGTCAATACAAAGTGAATCTACTTAAGTATCCATTTAATTGTAACGGTACTAGGTTTACACTCGGCGTTGCAGAGCTTTCTGAATAAAAACCAACTTATTTAATCCTACAACAATCAATGAGTAGATTTTCATTTTCATTCATATTTTTATCGTAAAAAGTTTTGAATTATTCAAAAGCTCGTTCTTCCTCTGATCTGATGTACTCCAGGCATTATGAAACTGGGCTGCTTGTACTACTCCATTCCGCCGCCTTTTTTGCTTTCAGTCAGAAATGCTTGCAGAGAACCTTTTTTACATGCTTATATGCAACCATACCACCACCACCATCATATTATCATCAAAAGTAACGAAAGCAAAAAAGTCCCGTTTTAATCCGTCCTTTTGAGTGTGCCCGTACTGATAAAAAAGGTATAAAGTTCGAGTAATTTGAATGTACATACATATTGGTTGTTTTTGTCTTTGTTGTGGGTTAAGTCCTAAAGGCAAGTCCGATTATTTATGCTGATGGAAATCTTTCAGAAAATAAGAAAGATTGGAGATCAATAAATATTTTTACTAAACCTCTCATCTCTTAAGAGTGCTGTTTAGTCAGGAGAGGGTTTTCCTTCAATAATAAATTGGAAAGAGGTGGTGATAGGTTAAGTACTTATTCATTCATGTATATAATGCGTCTATAATTCAGATTCTGAATTTGATCGGAAGCATGAAATCAAAATAATATTAGGTAAGTAAGTAAAATAATATGTACCTATGCAATTGCAATGCAACGCATAACGCATCACTGTTCTTTTTGTGCAAGAAGCAGACGATTTTGTTATCATTTTTGTCAGAAAGAAATTGATTCTTTCAACTTTTCGTTCAACGTTTTTCATTTTCACGGTTTAATGTTTTTATACGAGGAAAAATACACAGAATTATGGTGGTCCAAAAACCTAGCAAGACATAACATTTATATCTTGGATCGGCAATCATAATCATAAGAAAACAACAAAATAAATTGTCCTTGCTTCACAGTCTAAAAAAGAAGAGAAGGAAGCAGCCTGACGCGTGATGATGACGATGCTGCTGAAGGGGAAGACCTTTTTTACTTTGTTCATTTACAAAGAGTTAGTTGAGGGAGGCAAGAGGCAATATAACTGAATTAAATAGTTATATTATAAAATGCTATTGAAAAATACAAAAAGAAAAGGAAATGCCTCATTTGAGGAAATTCAAATGATACAAATTAAACGTTTCTGTTGAGAGTCAGGGTACAAGTACAAAGTGCACAATGTGCCTACATAATACGTTCTTCAAAAGACGTATAGGAAATGTGGTACTCATTCAGGTGCGTTGATCAAGTCAGATTGGTGATGGATGTCCTGCCTGCATTATGTATCTCTTTGTCGATGTCAATTCAATAATATTATGAGAAGTTAAAGGGTAATGCATTTTTTATAAGAGTTGCTGTACAGAGGTAATGGGAAGTTTGAAAAAATATGCAAGTCACCTCTACTACATAAAGGTGTAAAATAGCAGTACATATGTACATAAGGTCCTATTGAAATTTATCATCAATGTTTATAATTTTATCTGCCATGATGAACTAACTATAAATCTCTTATCTCACCACAATACTTCTGTTCCTATGAAAAGTAGAATTTCATGCCAAGTCATTGGATTGCTAGGATGAAAGTGAAAATTGTTTTTGATCATGAAGATGCATGAACAAAAGATATTATCTTGACTTTTCAGTATAGAATTTGAGCAAGGTCAATACTAAATATAAAATACCAATTCAATGCTTTAATCTCAAGTATTGGTAATGTGATTGAGTTGTCATTTTTTATAATAGATGTCCAACTGAAAAATAATTGGTGAAGTAAATGGGAAGAAAATGTCAAAATCCTGTGTTGGTTCATTTAAAATTAAATTGCCAATTAAATATTCGTTAATCTAGTTCAAGTAAAGAGACTATCAAAGCATATTACTTTGAAATATTAGTATAGAATTGATAACACTTCCTTAGTTTAATGAAGGCCTTCATGTACCGGAGAAGACCTTGTGCATAACATAACTAGGTGTTTTATTTATATTTTGTTGTTTGGTGGCTAAAAGACGATAATGTGGATTATATTGTGTGATGCCGCTATTTTGATGGACGTAAAATATTCCAGCCGTCAACTTTCCACCGCTAATGATCTCCGCACCAGTCTTTTACTAAACATCCCGATTCCAGACAAAAAAATGTATAAAAGTAACCAGTAAACATATATGAAACATGTATTAAATCCTTTGTGAGCGAGAATGAGAGGAAAATATTTTAAGATTGATTGCATTTTTTTAATAACGTTTTTTACATTTAGACTTGTAGACCTCGTATCACTGCGTAAACTACCAAATTCGTAACGCCTCTTTAAGAATACAAACACACGTGTGGAATGATAAAAAGTGCGTAAAATATCTTGAAGAGCAAAATAAAGTTAAAGAAAAATAGAGTCAGAGATCAGAGATCTCGTCTCTCATTCAACTCACTCAAGGTCTTTCCCAGTGTGAGTGGACCTGAATTATCTTAAAATTGGATTCGATTACAGCATTTATTCCTCAGTCCAGTTCTAGTTTCTCCAAAAAAACGGCGCTTCATCTTTAATGCAATGTATTATGGATAAGGTAAGGACCAAAGGGGTCAGTCCGCACTTGAATGATATAGAAAAAAACGACTTGACTTGTGGATCCTGTCAGACTGGACGAAGGATGGACGATGCTCATCTCAAACTACCGCTACGAATTTCTTTGCCCACCTAATACGTTGAACAGAGCTTGATGATGAATACTTACTTTTCCCATTTTTACAGTCTATTAGCGCTACATTTCTCATTCATATTATTTCTACAATAATAATATGTGCATTTGAAACACCATTATATTGCCATAATAGGCAAGAAAAGCCTTATTAAGCAAAGAGGCAGGTGAAATCTAATGACTTCTCTTGTATTGTATAACTTTTCTAAGATCACTTCTTCAAAAACCAAAAAAAAAATGTATTTATTCGTAAAAAAGGATATCCTGTTTGCTCATCATCTTCTTCAAGGCTGGGTAGTTACACGAGGATGGATGGAATGGATGGATAGGTGCCCTGTGCGCTGTGGTTGTGCTGCCACACTTGCGTCTAGTACCAGTAGCGTAAGCAAAAGAGCATTAAGAAGGCACGGCACTGATTATGTATGCGTGTCTTGTTTGACCCAATTTTCAATTCCATCTAGCCATCATCATCACAGTCATCAACAACTTTGCTACCAGCTATATTATGTTGCACTGCAGCCACTAACTGAGCTCAAATAAATGGTATTATTATTGCTTCTTAATATTATTTCTGATGTCTCACGTATCACTCTGTATTTATTCACACAAAAAATTTGTATGCTTGCTGCGGTGTTGTTTTTATAAAAATATAATAAAATCCATCCACCTTCAAAATGCATATCTGTATTGGTTGATTGTAGTAGCTCTTTGGATTGTGGTCTAACTGGAAATGAATAGCGAAAAGATATTGAAATACAAATCAGGAAGCAGTTATAGATTGACAGTATAAAGCTTATGTAATTTACAGCATTGCCGACGACCAAGGTTGACTGTAAGAAAGGGGATAGGACTTATCAGGCTTTGTGTCTGCATCTGTAGTAGCCACGTTGCTTGTGTTGATGATGATGACGATGGGAATGCAAATGAATGTGATGATAAGCATATTATTATAAAGTCGTCAGTCTTTTTAAAAGGAAAGGACACTGGATTCACGTTGTAACATGTTCTTGTTTTAAATCCAATCTACGGGGTAGCAGTGATGACAATGACACGAGGCATTTATTTATGGAACAGAAAACACAGACCTGGACAGAAAAAAGAGAATAGTTAATTCGTATTGACCATTAGAATGCTGCAGTGCAGTCTTTTCGTTTGTAGAAGAGGAAAGTCTACTGGTGTAACAAGTGTTTCCAGTATAAAAACCGGGTCAAACGGTAATATCAGTTCAAAGCACCGTTTGTTCTCGTGAATGATACGATGACTCTGTTGTCGGTTGTTTGATGCTGATAAGCTGAAGTGAGGAAGGCAAGGGGGATGAAGTCATTGTCACCTTTGTCGTTTTACTATATTTGCTGGTCGTTATCTTGGGATTTTAAGACTTGTCGGCTGTCGAAATCAAAAATTATTTCGATCGTTAGCGACAACACTTTACGGAGTACTTTTTGATGCATGCCTGACTATACTCATATACTCCCACATTACAGTAATACGGAGTTAATTTATACTTTTGTGTTCATCCATATCCATATACACAGAAAGTCCATAAACAAGCGTAATGCCATTACAATTTGTTCCTGGACTAGTTTTACATTTTTTTATTTCAATCTCATCAGAGTCGTCATCTGAGTTGAATGAAACATGAGTCTTTTGTGTTCCTTGGTAAATAAAAAGTCGACATTTGGGATTTGATTACAAATATAGATCATGAAACGCAAGCTGTAATTGCTGTCTGGTAATATACAGGGTATAATGCCTTAGTAGAGTGCAGACTGGCTAGACTTNTTGCTGTCTGGTAATATACAGGGTATAATGCCTTAGTAGAGTGCAGACTGGCTAGACTTGAGCTGATTTCGGTCATTTTGCCTGTCATTTGATAATACAACTTTAAAAAGCAGCACTGAGTAATTGGTCACTACACCTTACCAAATTAATTTATGTCGCATTAAGGAGTGTCCAGTAGATGAGCAGTCACAATCATGAAACAGGAGACGTTCTCAAGTGGTGATAATAAGTGTGAAGGCGACAGACAGGTGAGCAAATAATGATTAGTTTTACAAAAGTGACCAGTAGTGCTTGATGCCTTGATTTGATTTCATTTAGTTTCAATATGCCCCGACGCAAGTTATTTATTTCATACAATAAAAATGTTTGACCTTTAAACTCTGAGTGTCTGGTCAAAAAAAAATATTAACTTTTCATAAAAAATGCGCCTGTATAGATGCAAACGGGCTGCATTCATAGCCAACGCAGAATCTTTCAAGAGCGAAACCCAATTTTTTTTATTCTACTATTTCTCAAGCTCATTAGCACACTAAGCGGCATTATTTTTGATGTGTTTAATGGAAAAATGACTAGCTTTAACTGAATTTCTTCGGCTGATTTGAGGTGGAACAGAAGCTGAAAAATTGGAAATCACACACTGCATCCACTGCCATCATCATTAAACCTTCACTTTTTGTATTAAATGCTTGATTTTTTTCTACATGACAAGGAATTATTTTTTAAGGTGGTAGTTGTGGGTTTGTCTTTTGAGCTTCTTAAGATCTGCTCATTTCATCCAACCCACTAGCTGAGGGCACTTTGATGATGATAATTTTCAGGAGTTCAGTCACTTCAAATCAAGCTCAAGAAAGAAATCGTTATTCTCTTAAAAGAAATAATCACCGTCATTTATAAGTATTATTATTATTTTACAGTGATGATACATACTCTGCAGTATAGCAGCAAGCAATATTTGAATCTTTGACTTTTAAAGTTTTTCTATAAATCCATTTATTCCTCAACAACTCCAACAAAACTTTTATGATTAACGCATGAGCAGCACTGCTGGGCAATCGCACACTGCACACTCGTTTTTTATGATAGCGCCTACCGGCATGGACTGTCCAGTCCAGCCTTTTCCAGAAATGGGCTCTTATTGTGTTCTACTTGATGTATCGTGCTCAACTACTACTATTACGGTTAATGTGTTTTCATTTCTGTTCAACAGTCAGCAGCAGCAAGCAGATAATCTTAAAGACAAGATTGAAACTGATGAGATGGACGATTCAATGGTAGATTTCCATTGAGAAGAAAAGATATGCCATTGCCCTGTCGTCCTCTCTGCTGTTATTTTATCAGTTATGCTTTTTTCCATCCAATAAAAATAAACGGTTTGATGTAATAATAATAATGCAGCATAGAGACCAAGATTGAGGTCAGTTTCTTACAGAAGCATAATAATACAATAACAAGTATTTAAGGTTAAGGAAAAGGACAAAAGTGGTAATAAAATTTTAATATGTATCATCATTATTACCATCAATGCATATAGCCAGCAGAGGAATGAAAAAAGGAGTAGCAGTTCGACAAGTGTGGTAGTATCGGAGGGGATGCATCTGATATGAGGACATGAAGATAATATTATGTGCATGGTATGATAATATGGTATTATGCAGATGATGATCATGATGTGATGACCAGAAAGAAGAGTTCCGGAGGAATGTATCTTTGAAAAAAGAACCCGTTAGAGTCCCCTCGAGGAGATAAAATAGAGCATTTGTATTTTTTTTATTTGCTGCTGAGTGGGCAAAGTGAGCGGACTAGTTCATCTTTTCCAGCAGAGTATACCTTTGCGTCTGAAGGAACGCAATAAAATACAGCGATAAATTACGATAAATTATAGCTCACAAGGAGCTACGACTGATACCAAAAGACCGACGGAGGTGATAAGCTTCCGGTCATTCTTTAATGTACTGTTACGGGTAATAGTAAAACCAGTGGTTTGTTAGTACACACACACCAATAATGCAAATGAATGCGGTACGGTGAATACATATGTAAGACGAATTAAGCCAAAAAAGATTAAGATTTTGATGGTAATCGTCATTTAGATTAATACTACGTTGTACTAGTAAAATAGTGAGAGCATCATTTCAAAAGTTACTAGGTACGCAAAATGAACGCAACTGCATTGAAATACATGAGCTCAAAAACTGTAATCAGTTATCAGTTCTCGTATGAATTTTATTCTTCTTATATTTAAATGGAGCTTTTATGTAAATTGTGCGGCAGCAAGTGCCTAGGGTTTAATTAAATTAAGACGGTCTTCCATCAACCATGTTATTATTTTGAATGGAAAAATGGTGGGTTCAGCTTGGAGTAGCAATCACATTCGAATTTTAAATGTCATTTTGAAGATATGATCAGTTTCATCGTCATCTTCAGTTATCAATGAATACGCTTTAAGGCAGATGCCATAAGCACTTTTTTTGCTGGTAAGCTGCAACTGCTGCAAGCCATACAAAATACTACTACTTACATGAATTTGTGGGCATCGACGATTACACAACACACAGTAGTTGAGCTGAAGGTAATAAAAATAGCACTATTGTACGTCATGTATATGTTGTTAACGATTTTTAATGTTCCTTTCTTCGAAGCACAAATTAAATGAAAGTCGATTGTTCTTTCAGTATCAATAAAATGTTAATAGTTGTAAAAAAATTTCCTTTCGATTTTGTGGATATTTCCCTTTAATATTATTGCTGTCTGTCTAACCACAATCAGCCACGTAGACTATTGAATAGTGAATGGGTTTGATGATTATTATATCAGTCACATAATTTAATACCGAAGTGAACCAGAGTTACCTCAGTTGTCTTTCTACAGTTAATATTATCAAAAAATTATTCAAAGTCCTAAAATAAGCTGACCTCAACATGAGAGGTATTACTTTTTTGGCAGCTTTTGTCGTCTTGCTGACTTGGGCGTTGACGATACTTGTATCGGACGCTGATCCAAAACCGGGTAAGTTTTTCAGATGTAAAACCATGTCGCAACATATTATGAACAAAACCTAATTTTCAGTAACTGGATAAAGTCCAATGACAAAGCTAGTTTTCTTTTATTTTAACAAATTGTACGTGTTTAAATTTTGAACTTTCAGATCGAATTATCAATCCATTCCGGAGAACAGGGCGATGGAGCAATGGCGGAAATAAATTCCGACGTCCTTATGACATTTACGAAGGCAATCCGATAAACGCGCAACGGTTTTCACGCAAAGTCGATGATCAATTGGCCAAAGATGGTAGCAGAGGAGGTCGCAATTTTGTTGATCGTGGCTCTCTTGACAGATCAAAGAAAGTCGAGGTTATCAAGAATACAGTTTAGAAAAACCGGCCTGATTCTGTTGTAAACTGAAATATGTCTTAAAAACTGATCTATATGAGAATAACTAACATTAAAAATATGTGATGTGATGTGATTACATCATTTTGGTACAGGAATAAAGCGATGAATTTAGCATGCAAGTTATTGTCTATTTATTGTTGTCCTTATTTGTTATAAGCAGTTTGATCTATTTCATTCATTAACTTTCAGTCTCGAGTCATCTGCTCCGTAAAAAGCTCATTTTCATTAATGAAAAAATTATCATTATAATCCTACCATTGGGAAATTATTCATTCATTAAAATACTCCCTGTTGTTGTAGTTCTCATTTGTCAGTAAGCTTCCTCTGATCATTACCTTTTCATAATTTTCAGTCTTTCCCATATATCCGCTTGGCAGCGTTATTAAAACTATCATAAGTGATCCAGACCAGCGTTTCGTCTTTCCTTTCTCATGCATAACTATAGACGGACCTTACATTGCACGCTTGTTAATTTTGGATTAACGACACAAGATGAACCGAGCTCAATACCATTTTCTTAATAAATTCCTCCTGTCGAACTAATGAGGGGAAAACTCCCGCTGTGGTTTCTTGCATCCTCATTAATAATCTTGGACCAATGCCAGGATAAAACCAAGACAAAGCGCCCTTTCCCTTTCATCAGTGCTCCTCATCAAGTCACCATCATCAAACTATCAAGCAACATTTATTTTGTTGAAGGTTATTCCTGAAACCTGATGATAATGCAGTGAAGTTGAAGGATTGACAACTGATGCATGGAATATATATTGGAAACACAAGTTCATTTTATATTTAGAGTTAGATATTATTATTCAAAGAAAAACTACGCACACTTACCTTTTACTTTCATGTTTTTTATGAAGGTTGTTATTATTAATATTTAGAAAGAAATTTAGATGCGGGTAGTTGTCAGTTTCTCAGTTTCACTTATAATATTACTTTTATTTCCCATCTTACTTTGTGAAGAATACTGATGAAATGTGATAAAAAATCATCCATTTTCAGTTTTAGGTTTATTACTGGTGGTGCAACAGGTATCGTTCTAGAAATAGGTACAGTCAGAAAAATGTATATTATGCTGTCGCTATCTGGTCTTTCCTTATTGTCGTATCGCAGCATAAGATTTTTATCCAAAGAATAATATCCTCTTTCTTGTGGTTACCTTCCTTATCCTACGATCCAACCAAAAATTGTAAAATGATTATAAAGGTTTTTTACACAAGTATAAATGCAGTGGAGAGTCCGGAACCCATGAAGAAATGTTAGATATGTAACAGTGAAATGGTTTTTGAAAAAGGGTCATCTTTCCCATATTATTACTGTTTACCTGAATAGTTATTTTATGACTTGACGCAAGCCGAGCAGCGGCTTGCTATTACAACACAGCATAATATTATGTATTATAAAATGCAGTGTAGAACGAGGCATAAAATGTAATATCATGGGGTATTGGGTTCAATCTCTCAGCTTGATGTAATCAAATCAAATCATGAAATGAAACTGATATGCACCCTCATTAAAATAAAGATTATTATTGAAACATGTCGTTGGAAGAATTATGTTCTGTATATGATTCCTCATTTGCCAAGTTCTGTTCCTGAAATTAGACATTCAATTAAGTTTGGTTAGCTCATAATAACAGCAAATGTCTGCATCACTTTATAAACAAAAATTGAAAACCTTTCATCATTTAACAAGGAAGGAAAATTTAATTACTTGTCTCCGAATTTTTTGTCAATTTTTTCAAACCCATTTCTTGATTGGTTTGTATTGATTTCTCACATTATAATTTCTACAATAACGCGCATGCCATGAAGTTTAAGTATACACTCAGACAGAAGTAAGGTGTGTATTAGTGCAAACCTTATATAGGTACGTACCTATTTACGAGGACTTTATGATGATGATAAAAAAGACAGACGTGAATGTATATATGGTTCTCGTTTGGAGGGCACTTGCTTGTAAGAAAGGACGGCATTGTTTCATTCAACTCCATTCGTATTGTTGCTCAATTCTACCCTTCTGTCTGTTCTAACCCAGCTCACGTTTAAATAAAAACATGTTAAGGGATGAACCCTCTTGATTCTAGAAGAAGTCCAGGTGAAGTGAGATGAAAATAGGGCTCATCAACTGTCTTCCAGTCAGTTCTCCACCAAGTTTGGGGCAGTAAGCATCTCAGCTTCAAAAATCAAACTGTTTTACTTACATTTTTTCAACCAAAAACGGCAGCAAAAACTGACCCATGTAAAGAGTGTTTTCATTCAACAGGTTACTCACAAAATGACGATGGAGTCCATTCTCAAAACAGAAAAGACGGAAACGTTTGAAAATTCTGCTACATATTACCCCATCAGTGGTACAGATAAAGACAATATTTTTCTCACAAGTGCAACTGTTGACAGTGTGGGTACAACTACCAGTAATTCCTTCAAGCAGTTTCAAAATCCAGAGTTTTCGCACACCAGTTTATTCCCAATGATGGGCCTTCTATTGGGACACACAAACTCCCAGTATTACGACAAGCCTTTCTACGACATGTCCGTGCCACAGTATCCATCAGATATTAAAACAGAAGCCTTACCTCCATTCAATTTTGCAAAAATTTCAAGTCTTGCTGGCGACAACAAGGCAGAATCACCATACACAAGTCCAACAATCTACAACAACAACAACAACAAAGGAGAGAATTTGCACGATTCTGTTCCTCAGTTCACAGTTATCCCAGAAGATGATGCTGAGAACATTACTCCAACACTGTGCCAC
This sequence comes from Lepidocyrtoides sp. E14, assembly GCA_027743805.1. Taxonomy (NCBI): domain Eukaryota; kingdom Metazoa; phylum Arthropoda; class Collembola; order Entomobryomorpha; family Entomobryidae; genus Lepidocyrtoides; species Lepidocyrtoides sp. E14. Next base: position 15,997 of record JAHZMZ010000987.1, read on the forward strand.
GAAACAGCCGTAATAGCAAC
>JAHZMZ010000988.1:0-18828 GCA_027743805.1 Lepidocyrtoides sp. E14
AAGTTAATAAACCCTTTGTATTGTAGCTCCTGACATGTACAAAGCTGTGTATTTAGGTATCAATGAGTTTATGATGAGTTCAACGTTGGCAACAAAGTGCGATAGGAATAATTAGATATTTTAAAATTCCTTTCGCTTTCAGCTTTTGAACTTTCAAAATTGACCATCATTTCCAATGCTTGTCTCTGTCACTCATGGCATGACTAGTAGATTATTAATTGCATTGCATCTATAAAATAAGTGATAAATAATTCATGAAAAAGAATGCACACGTTGAGTCTTTTGAGAAGGATCTTATGTATCTTTTGAGAAAAGGATTTTCGAACCATAAACCGCAGCAATAGCAAAATTAATTATTTCCATGAGCCGTTAAAGAGCCCAATTATCAAATCATAAAATTGTTAGAAAATTACATGCGATGAGTACCCCAACAGTTTTCGTTGTTTGAAGTAAATTGCGTAAAATAAGTATATCAGCGATAATTAAGTATAAACAATCGTGCTTTTTTATTTTTGGTATTTATTATCACTACCCTTGTCTTGTCTTTCTACTGTTTGACGATCTTTATTGTTTCAATTTTCGGACAGCCATTAGATACGGTTCAGAAAGAACCTGATTTTGATGCTGACTCAAGTGTAACATTTTGCTTGAAATAAAACAGCTTTATCACATCGTTCTTATTATACTGACCACATAAAATAAGTTATATCATATAACCAAGCAATACATTATATTAACGTCTCTTGCTGTGTGTAAAATATTTTTTAAAGAATCAATATTATGTTCAATAGATCGAATTTACTCCTTTTATGATAATTTGAATGCGCAATATTGTGTTTAGTATAGCCTTGTATAAAACTTTTCTGACTGAAATATTAAAGAGGTGACCGCTAAACGGAAATTACAAGTAGGTATGATAATAATAATAATAAAAAATTATGTTTGACATATATATTTACATTAAAAATGATAATTCATATTAAAAAAAGTAAAACTTACCAAAAAATAACAAAAAGGTAAAATGGAAAAGGTCTACAAAATGATTTCGTCCTCGTACCTTGTAAAGTCCACTGCTCAGTAAATGATGCAAACTCTGGTCATTTGTTGCAAATGGTTGAAAAAATCTAATCCTATTTAATTTTGTAGGTTTGCATTCAAGTGTTCGCAGAGCTAAACAATCTTTTCATTGATTGAGCATTTTTGCACAATTTCAACATACTGAGCAACGTTGTGAAACTCAATGTTCGTGCCATGTATACAAAAATGTCATATCTTAATTTTTAACTAGGTATACAATACCCCTACTCCATCGGTTACTATTGTCATTTAATTGTCAGTGCGAATCTGTCAAATTCAAACTGATACCTTCTATGTACCTATGTATGTGCATTCATCACACATTTTTGTAAATTATGCTCACCTTATTTTTCTGAAAATTAATAAAAAAAATACAAAAGCAGGGAGACCACCATAAAATATCTATAATTGACAAAGGTATTTTGGAAGATCACAAGACACGGATACTGTGCAATTGTATATAAACTTAAGTTAGCTATTTAAAACAGTCAATAATAAAAATATTAGTTAATTCTCTAGGCTCTATCACAAAACTCCGGTCTTCTTAACCACATGATCAGGCTTATTTCTACTTGCTGGAGGAAGGCCATTACAGTAGGTATCACCTGCCTTATTTTGTACGAAGCGTATTCCATGTCCACTTTGCGTTTTCATCCAGTCAATCTTTTAAAAAATGATTAAAATATAGTTTTCATCCAAACTCATTTTGAGTTTGACGCTTCAAATTTTCAATACACATATAAAAGCAGAGCTGTGCCCTGGAGAAATTTACATCATAGAAGAATAGCAACCACGGTTAACCAATCTTCAGTTTTTTATGGTACATTCATGTAATATTTGAATAGTATTTTAAAAGGATTTTTTTTGGTATCCTTCAGACCAATATGCACCAGCACAACGCAGTAAGTTCATCACTATATTTGAGTTGTTTGTAATCACTCACCATTACGTAGGCCCCAAATGCCCACACGCAAATAATTCCTATCGCAGCCATTAATCCAACGAAGCAGATCAAATGGAGAAGACCTTCGGCCAAAATGCAAATTGTTTGCCACCTGAATTCAGAAAGATAGAAAACAAATCAGTACATTTGCACGGCAAAAGTTAGTATGAACAAAATTATTCTGTACACTAAAACAATTTCCAAGTGTCTATGGTGGTGGGTGAGAACCAAAGGTAAACCAATTTTTTTTGTGGTCACGAAAATTTGGTTTGTGGCTAATAACAAGCTATTTTCCCAACCACGTCAATGTACCGTCTTTTAAAACTTGTTGGGTAGGACAATCATATAATTTTCTTGGTAATAAGACGAATGTAGTATATAGGTAATTTTCCTCGTCTGAGTTTCATTTTATTCCTTTTTCTGCGAGGTTACGACTTTATAATGCCCGTTATAATATGCTTTCGTTGAATTTTAACTGCGAATTAAACTTAAAGAAAGCGAAAAATGAATCCCATATGAGGTACAAGATTGTGTTCACACGGTTCACTGTTTACTCGAACATGATCATTGCTCCCCGCTTTCAGCCTTCACTTTGCTTATTCAGTGCAAAAGCGTGTCCAGTATCAGTAGTTTGGTTTTGGTGCTTAAGGGAAACTTTATAGCTACTCAGTACACTTATGATGATGTAATATAGGAAATATAAAAGCTACATAAGTAAAGAATATTTTTGCACAACACAACTTACATTTTTTCAGGTTTTTGCCCAATCAACTTTTATGCACTCCTTGTTAAGCAAGACGATTCCTATGGCCCGTCTAATTTCTTTGCAAAAAAATATTTCGAAAACTGTTAGGTATATGTAGGTATGTTTACTATAATTATTGATTATTGCACACGTGTATATTTCGTCATATAGAACGCAGACACCATACCAAACAACAAATATTTCACTTAAAAATTAACATTTGAAACTTGATTAGGTGTCTACAACTTACTGTATACAATTCTTAGATACTGAAGTCAGGGTACCTTAGGTTTTTTTGTTTGGCGATGATTATGGCGACTCGCGTAACTGTGCGAGGTCTCTCACGTTCAATATCGAATCATAGACTGGCACAAATGACGACCACGAAAAGAAAAGATTCGTTAAATGCAATTTCAAAATATTAAGCTAGTTTTCATCGAACCTTGCATGCAAAATTACTGCAGGAGGTACTACTATCAACTATCAAGCTCACGCAACACTCATTTCATACAAGTAGATTAGAATACAAGCAATTCTTGCTAGTTTGTGCTCGTTATTGGTGTGGTTTTATGTGTATGTCAAACCAACAGCTTCACCATATGCATTATTGTGCTAAAAACTGTAAACGTAAGTTTTGTTATAAACAAGTATAAATTTTGCGAGGAAGAATATACATATCTATTATGTTTATACATAAAGATACCTGACAGCTAACCAGCACTACCTTTTCTACAATGAAATGTGCGAAATTTTTGTCTGCTATTCTTTATGTAAGATTGTGAGCGAGTGCGTCTTTGGCGTCTCTGAAACAAACGTGAGAAGCATTTCAGCCGAAGAAGGAATGGTTGGCTTTAAAAGACTGCTATTCTTTATGTAAGATTGTGAGCGAGTGCGTCTTTGGCGTCTCTGAAACAAACGTGAGAAGCATTTCAGCCGAAGAAGGAATGGTTGGCTTCAAAAGTACTTTTACGCATTGTTGATTCATACGGTGACCGTTCCTTGTTGTAAACAATGAACAAACGCACTCATGTACTGTGAACATATGTGATGGACTGTGCGATATTTGATAGCATGTTTGATGATGATGAAGCCTCACATTGTTTCATGTTTCGCTAAACTTTGCATTGTCAATTACAACGAAAAATGAATGCACACACAAGGTTGGATTATTTGAGTGTCAATGTGACGTATACATTCAATTTCATCAAGGAAATCTTGCAAGAGACGCCAAATCTGCGAATTACAATATTTATTTGTATGTAAATATTTTACTTTTTATATAAATGCATGATATCTAGGTTGTGTAAAAGTTCACAATTTAATCTACATCCCAAAAGTCAATAAACACGTCGCACATCGCATCCCAAGGTTGAAGGTCTTTGGTCCTTCACTTCCTCTTACTTATTATTATGTACATACAAATGAGCTTCATCATGATTACTCTTTGTACCATATCTGTGGATTTGTTTCCGACGTTGTTGCATGCTATAGCACATAATCAGTTCTATTATTGTCAGTTGTTTATTGTACAGTTGCCAGAACCCACAACCACTTCGTCCTTAAGAGAAGAGCTTTAAATGAGTTCATTGTTTACTACTTTGTTTATATTTACCTTTCCAACTTCCAAAACCTCAAATTTAATCATGTACTAGCGAAACCAGTGATCCATAATAGCATAAAATTAATCTTCTTCAACTTAAAAGGATCAAAGCTAATTTTTATTTTCTTACAGAGCTATGAACATAAAAGGACGTAAATGTACTATTGCAAAAAAATGAAACAGGCTTTCCAATCGATTGGAAAAAACAGCAGCGGATTTTCAGAAAAGACTAATCAAAAATTGAAATGGTTGTTGGGTAATTAGCAAGTGCCATTCACTTCACTCTCTTCTATAATATGCTCTAGACATAAATCAAAAGAGGAATACCTTGCAGCGTCTTGTTTACTACAACTAGTTACACATATTCAGAACTTGTTGGTATGATAATCAGATAGCACGTTTCTGTTTATGGTAGTATAGTACTAGTAGGATGCTGCATCGCTGTTTATATGCGTCGCAGGCATTTGTAAATATAACTGTGTAGATTGTAGATTCTTAATATTAATTTCAAAGATTGGTGGATATGTGAATGTATGTATATTGTTTCTTACGTCAACGAAAAAGGCGTGAATATGTAGACTGCGTATCGTATGAATGAATGCGTCATCTAAAATTGCAATTAGGTCAATTCAGTCAGAGGGTACAAGGTGCTTTTCAGTTGTGCCTTCGAGGGTGTCATAATTGCATGATATGATGAAGATACGTTATACGTTCATGTATGCAAGCAGCTAAGGATGTACAATGTACACATTTAAGATTATACAGGATTTCGAAGCCATCTAACCATAAGAAATCCATCTCTCTTCTTCATTATTTAACACCACGTGTTTCGGTGCATAAGTAGTTCTTTTAAGGGCTCTGTAAGAACCTTAGGGTTCACAAAACTCAAATTTCAGTATATATGTCATAGTCATGATGAGTAATAATGTTGTAACGACAACTGTCTCATGGTTAGAATTCGTCATTAGTCATTAGAATCTGTCTACATGTTCATCTCAAGATTACTACAAGTTACTAACAAGTTACAAGTTTATTCATGCGCAATAATAGGTTACGCAACATATTTGAAAAGGAAAAATGCAACCCCAAAGTCTAGTTCTCGATCAATTTTCCTTTCGAATAATTGCTAAAGCATTGAATTAAGAACAGTAATGCAATTGTTTCCCAAAACACTGGATTGAGTCATCTAGGCATTTTTATTATATTATACAACAAAACCTGTTTTTTTCAAGCAGCCTGCCAATGTCAAAAATGATTTCGTTTTAACTCTTGTTTTTCATCACACTTTTATGCATGATATGATGAGGGATGACAGAATGGTTACCTGAATGGTCAATTGAATTATTTTCTGGGCGAAAGTTAAAACCTAAAACCAATTAAAATGTGACGATAATACTCTACTGCTCTCTTCCTGTGCCTGTCTCCGAAAATTAAAATGTTTAGAAGAAATGCGATACAAAACTATAATTTTTTAATTTTTGACTTTTAATTATTTGTGAAAAAATCTCAGGTCCTTATCAAGAGGATCTGGGATCAGATTGAAACGATGGGATAAGATGATCTTTTTGTAAATAAAAGCTATCGTTAACATCCGCTGTACTTTCTATTTCTTGATTTTAAACATTGTGATTATATAAAATTTGAAGCTTGTATTATTGGTAGAATGTGTGGTAATTTGGTGCTTGCATGCAGGTTATTTAGAAGTGGCAAAATAAATTACCAGCAAATTATATTTTTAGTTGCATTCGTTCGCAAAACTGCATTATCAAATAAAATAATATGAAATTATCGAAGAGTTTTTCTTTGTCCTCAAATACATAAATATACTGTAATGATGAGTTGACTTTTGAGAGGTGAATTTAAAATGTTATGTATGAAACCAATGCTATCTCAGAGGCATATTATATCATATAAAACACATTTGCCATCATTCATACCTTCAATTTTAAGATTCAATCGAAAATTTAATTTGCGAATTATGTACAAAATATGGAGCATTTAAATACTTCCAGCATATTATAATGTTTGACAAAAAATGATCGATAAAAACCATACCACGACGACGTTTTTCCCCAAAATCTCCCTGGAGAAATGAACAAGCTAATGTTTTCGTCCTGTTACCCTGGAGACGATGGAGACCTTGACGTAACGCTGGAACTATGCCATGCAATGTCTGAAACATATGAAAGTTCTAAACAAGAGAATGGAAGTTCTCATTCTCAGTCCCCTTCCATATTAAAATACATTTAAAAGCAAAAGCATTCTCCATGCAGTGAACTTGTGAAGCATTTCTGCTTGTCTTAATTACGAAATGTAATGTTGATTTCAATGTCATTTAGAAATTGTCAATTAATGTTGAATTGACGGTGTGTCACAGTTATCGAAATTTTCTTTTGATTTTGTAAAAGGGTACACTGAACTATCCTGATGCTTACATAAGAAAAGGAACCTATATTAAGATTGTATTGTCTAACTTGTTCATTTGCCCACTCAGATAAAAATAAAAATATGGTTTAATAGTGTTCATGTACTGAGTACTATACTACCTTAAATAATATACTTGCGGTGACGTGCACAAAGAAAAAATTTTACAGCCAAAACTATAACATTTTAATGCATGTAATGTCGGCATACATTTTACCGCAAAATTAAAAAGTCATGTAATTGTCACCTAACGGCTGTGCAGTACCTAATTTGAAGTGACGTGTTAAAACATGGGTTCAAGGCTCACAAAGTGCCTTACCACTTCTTGCAAATGTCTCTGCTACGGCGATAAAGGCCCAAAAAACATTCTATCAAATAGTGACACACAAACAGAGATTTTGTCAGAACAAAAAGAATATTCCTGGTAGGTAGTATTTTACTGCTACTGATTTCAGTCTGATTTCCCAGTTATCATAAACGTTTGTGAAATAATTTCAGGGATAAGCGAAGAAAGCTGGATCCCTCAGAATATACCTATTCAGATCTTACCTCAACGCAGCAGCTAAAACGGCCGGGTGAACTGAATGGGCAACAATTCATCATCAAAAATTGTAACAACACAAAGATATTTTTATTTGATCATACGAGCACCCTTACAATTGATGACTGTAACGACTGTATCATTGTAACTGGACCGGTATCAAACAGGTAAGAAGAAGCAGTGAGAAATTTTCAAATGATATCCAACTACTATATACAGTAGCTAATTTGCTTTTCCATTTCATGTAAATGGAAACTCGTTCATTTTTGTGATGCAATATATGAAATTTGTGTTCTTTCATTTTGTCTTTTAAAGTATATTTTTGAGAGACTCAAAAAACTGCACGTTGATGTGTGCCTCATCCCAATTACGTTTGAGAGACTGCCAAAACATTTATTTGTATGTGGCATGCGAGTCTGATCCCATTATTGAAGCGTCATCAAACGTCATCATAGGACCATACTTTTTGAGCTACAAAGGGATCAAAGGTATTCAACGTGATGTCATATTGCAATGCATTAAAGTTTATTTGCACTATTACAGTAATTGACTGTTGCTCCATTTTTTGGAAAATTGGAATGATCATATATCCTCATTTTAAGGCAAGCTAGTACCAGAATTAATGATTCGTATGTTTTCATTGTAGATCATTTTGCATCAGCAAAGTTGTCGAATTTCAAAGCAACGCACTGGGCTCAAGTCTACGATTTCACTCCAAATGACACAATTCCAAATTGGAAACGGTACGATAGGGAAAAACAGGATCCTCATAAATTTGTCCTTCCACCCATGCCCATTACGGAATTTGAAGACTTGGAAATGAATCTCGAAGAGGGAAGCTCTTTCGTTCCAGTTACACGCTATACAGATGAAGAAGATCTAAAGACAAGACAGAGACGACATGAGATCATCTTTGATTTACAACACGATGATGACTTTCAGTCTGTAATGGCGTATCACAGAGAGAAATTTAAGTCATACAAGGATCCAAGTACTTCTGCTACAGGGGATTGTGCTGGACCACGTCGCTTTCTGGGGGATGTTGAGATCCGAGGAAATAAAGTGATTTTTGTATACTTCGATGAGGAATGATAATGATGATGACATCAACGCACAGTAAAACTGGACCGTGCAAAGCTTGCAGCAAGTCTTGATGTGATATCTTTTTTAATATTTTCAGCTAAATATGAAATAAGATGATCACCACTATAGCTCTACTAGCTGCTTGTACGAAATTATAGCAGTTGATGAAAATTAACAATTTTTTGGCAATAATGATCAATACCCACACAAATGCGTACTTTTTGAATCTTTTCGTTCGTTTTATTTCATTTTTTTTCATTATTCGCAGAATTTTTTTTTCTTCTCTCCTGTCAAATTAGTGTTTCTTACATTGTACTAGTCTTACAATACAGTACATGGTACACACTTACATTTAAACACAATCTTTATAGCATAATTATCGTATCTATCAGTATAAGTTTGTATCAATGTTATGTGATACATTTATAATTTACATGTACAATTAGGTAAGTTGAGGCGTAAATCTGAAATTTCATTTCTCCATTTACATTAATTAAAATCAGCAAAAAAAGGCCAACTGATTTTTTCAACATCTCTCGAATTTGTATTTTCTCCATCTTTTTCCAGTTTGAGTTGTGTACTTATATTGTTCATCCGAAAACAGTAGTATTAATGAAAATGGAATGTGTACTACAGTTTTAGAGTATATAGTCCGATCTTTAGGAAAACAGTATGTCGACAACAAAAGTTTATAATGAAAAATTACTAGTCACATAGTCATTGTCCCACTATAGAAAGCTTGAATGAGAAAGTTTTGCACCATACAATTTGTTTGCTTCACATGATGTTATTTAATAATGAGATTTTAGATTGCGAGAATGTGATATTTTCAATATTAAAGGCCTAGAGATGCACAGTACGTAATATTACATGCTTCTGAACTTTAAACTAATCAGTGGTCGGTAAATACTATTACTACTTGCCGTTAAATATGAAAAAAAACACACTAGAACGTTCCTGCTGTCCATTTTTTGGGCGAATGAGCCATACGTTAGCCTAACCCTCTCTACTTTTTATTCAATGAACAATATTGTAAAACTTGATTTCAAGTAAACCGTATAAATAATTCACTAATAATTCCTGTGATTCACTTTTCTGCAATCAAGCAAAAAGCAAAAATGCATTTGTTTGCATAATATGTATTTTTCTGTGTTCCTATGTATCAAAAATGTTTGGCACGGATTGAAACTTTCTGTTTAACAAGTTGCACCAGTTACAGTTACAAGAATAATCAATGTGCTGGTGTCTCCCCGTCAGAAAATAGTTGTTCATATTCATGAGTTATTTAATAAGTGTACATACAAAATGCTTATCAATTACACAGCAATAACTTTGTGTGTAGTTTATGTTTGCTGCAAATAGTTGTGGTTGAAACGTAAGGGTTGGACTACTTCATTATTTCTGAACAGATGATGAAAAGTTCCAGCCGTTTATGTATGTATGTGTAAGTATACATGGTTGCTGTAATAATACATTGGTGCATAAAGAACGTAATATTCAATTCAATCCAAAATGAATGGTTGACAAAATATTCAAAAAAAAACAAATGTTTGGAAACGTTATATGCATTTTGACAAACGCCAAACTGAAGAAGCAGTTTGATCGACATATTTGTAACAAAAAAAATAAGCACAGTACATGACATGTAATAATGATTATTATTTATAATACAAAAACACTTTACAATCATTACTATTCTACAACGTAGTACAATAAAACAACAACAAACATTCACGACTAGAACGCTATACAGGCTTTAGAAAAAGATTGCCATAATTAAAACTGATTGTAACGAACAATTTGATAACAATAATAATACAATATACTTACAAAATATGTAACTAAACATACAAATAAATATAGTAAGTAGACACAACATAGAGAATGAAAAAGTATATGAGAAAATGGAAGTTTTCTTTAGAAAGCGCTTTGGAAAGATTCTTGTTTTGAGAAAAACTTATCATGTTGATGAGATGAGCGTAATAAAAGGAGTTGAAAGTTTTGCACAATATTATTAATAATAATAATCATTTCTTAACTAAGTTACTTAAGTTTTATTTTATGTAATGTACGGGTTCTTTTGTGAATTGTGACTCGAGGTTAAAATGCAAGAAATTTCATTAAAAACAATTTCTATGATGAATTCTAACTATTATTATACTTCTAAAATTATAGAAAAGTGTATATAAAAGCGTTTAATCAAAAAAACTAACTACGAAGTAAACAACAAACGAAAGAGTAAAGTTACGGCCTGGCTTTAATAAGCAGACTCTTTGAAAATTTGTTGTGCAATCATCACACTACAGATTATTGAAACGGTTCAACTTTTTGCCTCATTTTCCCTGACAAAGGGATGCTTATATTTTATTATGGCCATAACAATCTCTATAAAACTACATTAAAGTGGTATCAACAATATACTTGCAGTAAAGACCACTGTAAAAAAACGAATTGCAAAAGGAATCGTCATATTCTTGAGATCTCTATGAATTGACCCAACGTAGATACATGTAAATTATTGGATATATAATTCAAAATAACTACGTTGAATCACATTTAAATTGCTAAAAATGAGAAGGTAGGGACTGGGAAACATGTAAAAATCAACAATCAAGAGTATTTGATACTGTAGACTTAAGATTTAAATGTTAAATGGTCGATTTCATGACACTATCATATTTTCATGTTAATTTTACAATATACGTAGAATCGCGGAATGCTAAATTGCACAGCGTACTTAAATACGATAATTTTCTTTATTAATATCCACACTTTTGGGCTATTCATGAAGAAAAATTTCTGAGGAAAGCATCTTAATATTAACTAACAAAAAATATTCAGTCAAGAAAAATAGTTTAGACAGGAACTTCGCTATCGCTAATCTTTCGAAGACATCAAACACGATGTTGCTGGTGACGTGATTCTTTGTGGTAGGCACCAGCGTAAGGATTCCCGCTGTTGGAAGGCCTTCCATTTCCTACAAATGTATAAATACAATAACAACAAAAGATTCATTACGAGTTAACTTTTCACACTTGAAATTTTTTATGCTTGAATATATTATATTATATTATATATTGAATAGATGTACCTTTATTTCTATTCGGTCCTCTACCTTCCCCGAACCCATGCGGAGGGACTTGCGGACGTGATGCACTTGGTCCAGGAACTATGGCGCTGTATGGGGGTGGTGCACCCACATGACTATTATTAGCTACTACTGGAGTTTGGGCATTGGCTGCACGATAGTTTTGATTGCGCTAGTGAATGAATCCAATGATGATACAATTATTATTGTTTGGTTAAAAATCCAGTAAAAGTGTAAAGAATAATAATAAAAATATAGCTTACATGTCTTCGAAGAGTATTTATAGGTCTTCTTAACGTATCTCCGATTCTTCTTGCAGGCGCTTTTTTCGGATTTGAAGATGGAGTATGGACTGCACAACATTTGATGAAGAGACCCATTAGGATTATGAATCCAACTCCCATAAGTAAAACAGCCCACCAGTACTCCTAAATTAAACAAGAAGATCAATTGTAGCCTCTACGACCGTTTTGCTTCTTTCCAAATTCGGAATATTCTGCAAGCCAATTTTCAAATGACTTTGGCACTTACCGTCACCCACTGAGCAATATTTAAGAGAGTTTGCCTGTTGAAAAGCAGGTTCTTCAGACGAGCCAATGGTCCTTCTGCGTCCACAGCCCGACATTTAAGAAAGACATCGCAGTATCCCTAAGGGGCACAAATAAATCATTGAAATTTCTTCGTATGCACTTGATAGTTTTTATCAAATCAAGTACAAATTTTTGTTTACCTGGAAGTTGTCGCAAGGAGCACCAGGGCGGAGGCTAAGTCCACCTGGAAGGCCGTCCAGCTTGAGTTCTGATGTCGAACGACATCTTCCAGCTTGATCAAAACAGGCCAGGTCACAGAGCTTTCTTTTATCCACGTTCTTATCAGTGCTGGATAAGAAGCACTCTTTTAGTCCATATTTGAGACAAATGGACCCGCGACATTCACCATTTTGGCAAACCTGCGTTCCATCGTTGCATGGAGTAAGCTCAGTTTTTGGTTTCGGCACTGGACATTGCGCACTTGTCCCGTTACATAAAGATGTATAACTACAATCCGTTGCGTGTTTGCAAAGCATGTTTTGCCCTTTGCCAATATAGTGACAAGTGGTGTCACAACAAGGACCTTCACTTGGACTGCATCTTGCTGAAGGCTTCCTTCTACAGCCAACTGGTGATGGATTCTCTCTACGATCTTCGTCATTGATTTGACGAGGGTAGCAACACGACTCGTCACATTCTTCGTAAGTAAATCCACAATCACACTCCTCCCCCTCCTCTACAATTTTGTTCCCACAGAATGTACCATTGGTGGCTGTAAAAATAAGATGCTCATTTTGGAGAAAAATCTGTACGTTTCTATTTCTATTTCAATTTCATCCTTATTATAGATAATGTTTTGAAACTTACCAATGAAGCAGTTAACCTTCTTATTGTCATGAATTATGGCGTCTAAAACCGAAGATATATTTCTAATGGAACACTCGGAAAACTTTGAATTGTTTGGGCGATCTCCACTTGTTGCAGATGCAAACATAATGAAGTTTCCGTCTGACCCTCCAGGACGACACTTGTTGGGGTAATCGTGCTGTAGTAATCAAGGAAAATAAATTGCCAAGAGCTCTTTCCTTTCAAAATGTCAGCATGAGCTTTTATAAACTATAACAATAAATGTGAACTGTACAGTAACATTACAATTATTTTCATTGTATTCATATCGTTTAGCTAAATAATATCATTGCTTTCGCAATGCGAAATTTGCATTGGAGCAGTACCTGAAGCAGATGCAACCCATGCCAGACCTAATGTACCTCCCGAAAAGTCTCGGTATGTGAACACATACGCTAAACAGAAAATCTCATGGTCTACCAACGAATGTAAATTTAGAAAGTTGCTAACATCAATGTTTGGAGCACAGAAAGGATTTTTGTCGTTTCCTTTGTAATCCGGTCTGCAACTCTTATCGTTATCGATCTGTTGAGCAATTATATAAAATTGTTTCAGTATTTAATACCATTGAAAAACACGCTTCATAAAATTTGTAACATGGAAGATTTTCATTGAAAATACAAACCTTAATGCGTTGCACTTCAAATCTAATGTTCTTGTATGTATCTTTGCCGTCAAATAAAGTATTGGAGTATATGTGATTGACTGCCTTAACGTGCTGAGCAATGAGCGAAAGAATTTCCTCTCGAATTTTGTTCTCATCAGTTGTCCGTTCCTAAACAATTTAAAAGGTTTTCTTTGGAATCCCATCTCATCATTTTGGCAAAACTGCTAGTTTTTTTCCAAATTTACCTGTTCAGCGATGTGACGCCAGAGGAGTGGATCAGTCTGAATTGACAGAGTGCACGTCGTCTTTGAGTTTGCATATGGCGATCTAGCAGCTCGTCTTACTCGACTAGGATCTCCAAAGAAGGTGGCTCCTCCTTGAGAACTGTTTTGGGAGCCAAATTGATTAGCTTCTTTGGTGTACTTGGCAAAGGCCCGATCAAACTGATCCATGGCAAGAACATTTGGATAGTTTGCGGTTAGTGCTTCGGCGGCAGTGATGCGAGATTGAAATGCCTTGGCTTTTGGGTGTCTTGAGTCAATAATATCTTCAACGGCAGAATTTTGAATCTGCTCCATCCACTCCTTCACCTCTTCGGTAAATCCACAACCTTTTGCGTGACCTAAAAAATAATTCATGCATGTTATTAAATCCTAATTTTATTTGTACAGTCAGGTTCACGTTACACCTAGACAGATAAAATATATATTGCTATCTCAAACCTGTTCTATTGTGATGGTAAGGGTCGTGTACATCTTGCTCCGAGTATATCACAGAATGAAGGCTGGCATTTGTACTTGACAAGGGATATTTGCTGGATCTTTCTACATAAAAAGTTTCTTTGGGAGTGATGATTTTTCCATCAAATACGCCATTCCGCAACGACCCAAACACGACACTTTCTGGATTATCTGTTAAAAATAGTATTCCAAATTCGTTTTTTTTTCATTCAGTACCAGTTGTTTAATTAATCTCATGGTACACATTATAACAGCCGTACCGTGCTGGCAATAGAATGCTAGATTAAAAAGTATAATATCCCATTTTCACGACAGAAAGCATTAAATTATGCATACCTGCAAGAGTTCCGGCATAAACGTGCGATAAGTCGACTTCATTATTTCTATCTACTGCATCCCCATCAATTTGCAAATTGGGACTAAAGACTCCATTGTCCCTTTTCAGTCTCAATTTAAAATGTCTCCTGTGAGCTCTAAAGTTGACATGTACTTCAGGTTCCAGAGAACCGTAGGAAAGCGATTCTTCGTTTATCCATCGTTTCACACGATTGTGACTTGCATGCACTTGATTGGTGTCGTAGTCTAATGGCTCATAATGACGAATGTACTCGTTAAGTCGTGTTGCTAGAAAATTAATGAAAGAAATAAAAATAAAATGAAATTAATATTGACGCTTTCTAGGTGTCATTATATCACATATTTACATGCATAAAATCCAAATTTGCAAGTTGAAGTAAAAATTTTCAAAAGAAACATGTAATCTTTACTTTGTTCCTAGTTTATCATTTTTGCTAGCAATAGCTAAATTATAGGTTTTATCCAGGCATTTGAAACAATCATGAACTACAAAATTTAATATTCACCACTCCCATCACATGCCCCCTCTCCAACCCCATAATTTGTAACATACATAACTGCCGCACTACACATAATTGTTGGCAACAAATACCAAACAAAAACCGTTTTGATGACAGTTAGAGGCATATTATATTATTAATCATCAATATCACCGCAATAATATGCATGTACGTTTATAATATACGTTGGAATTATAAAACGGTCTAGGTATAGGCATATGCATGCATGTTCGAATACCTCTATATATTATGGGTATAGAATACCACGAAATTAAGTATGGCAATGCATAACGTTGTTGGTCTTCTTCAGTATTTTTTCTATTGTTGGCAGTACTTGGTAAAAAGTTTACAGATCCATAAACTGAACTTCGTGATGACAGACTAGACCATACCAGCATAAAAATCATGAATTTTGCCAGTTTGGTGTAAAATCTGCAACAAAATAACAGTAGTCTATGCATGCAAATAAATATCATAATACCGTGTTGCATGAAATAAATAAGTGTGGTTTTGGGGCTTTTTTGTACATATTGTTGTGTACTAAGGGAGGGGATTTAGTAAGATTTACATAAACCATATTTTTGCAAAAAAAACCTTTGTAGAGTTGCTTTTGTAGAAAAGAAAATAATATCGGAAGGAAAATACGCACGGTATACCGTAAGCTTCAGCTTGTGTGAGAGAGAGAGAGGAACAGGCAAACGAAAATTCTCAATTTTCCGCTGTACATTTTATTACACTCCCTCCATCCCACCCCACCATATTATATACCTTTCATTCAATTCTTTAAGCTCGTCAGTTTCAGCTAGTTAGAAAAGTAACAAGAACCGGATCGGAACAGAAAGGGCTTAGTCAAGTATTTTCTTTTCGTCTTCACTTCCTCTCTCTTTCGTAATAACGCTTGTTGTGTGAGTGAAGTGAAATGAGAAAATCTGAAGAAGTTGGCATGAAAAATGTAAGCGTTTCAAAAACGTACTGTGGTGAAGGTGTTCACATTTAAAATGCAATGACATGTACATCTCCAATTTTAAGTACAGTTACAATACAAGTTACAGGCATGAAGAAGCACTACTATAGTAGTTGTGTAGAGAGTAGCAATGAAACATGGAAGACAATATTACGTTGGCATTTTTGCTTTTGATTTTTTCCCGTTTATTATGCCTTTTTTACTGCTTTTTACATTCACCTGGACGTATTTCAAGCAGAAAACAACGCCAAAATATCTTGCTAATTCACTCATTTTTCATCAACACAGTGAGTTTACAACACAGAGATTAAAATGAAGTTTTGGATAAATTAATTTTGTGTGCACTCTCAGGCCAACAACACAGCAGCATCTTCCCAGCCATTGCGATACACATTTACTTTTGAATACTTTTTTAGTTGTCAGACGCGCGAGACAACACCTCCTTCCTTCATTTTGCACAGATAATATTTTCCTGTTACGCGGAAAAACTACTTTGAAGGAAATAATAGCTACTAGCGTGATTTGAGAATGAACGCTCGTTCATGCATTTCGTTTTATTTCGACTATCATCTATGTATATACTCCCTTTATGATGATTGCGTATTGCGTCACGCTTTGCAACTCCCAGCAATTTACACCCTGAAATAGAAGACAATGGCATGTTGTCTGATAAGAGATACAGAGGGAGGTAGAATTGTGAATTTGAAGATTCTGCTACGCTGAGATTCTATTAGCGTTGTACATATTACTATACCACGCTATGTAATGTGTTTTTCAATGTCTTAAATTTTTAACAGCTACAATATGCATGCTTCTGCGCCATGATTAGTGTTCACTGAAAGTTTTTTTTCTACTGTGTATTCCGCTCAAATCCTGTCATTTTTATGGTCGACTTTAAGGCATTTTCAAGAAAAAATAGCCATTATTTTGGAACAAACAGTGGAAAAACGGAAAGACTTCACATTGTATTGGCTAAGTGTAGGAAGTATGGATGGAAGGGATTTAAACCAATTGGATCACTTCACAATGATCTCTATTGCAATGATGTCAAAAAGTAGTTTTAACTCATCATTGACACCTTTTCGTTTTTTAAGCTAATCTGTCAGGATTATCTACTCNTGGATCACTTCACAATGATCTCTATTGCAATGATGTCAAAAAGTAGTTTTAACTCATCATTGACACCTTTTCGTTTTTTAAGCTAATCTGTCAGGATTATCTACTCGTGCACACAACTAATCTTGCGCTGGTGTAAATGGCTCTGAATCATGAATACTATGTTCATTTTCATACAATAATGCAATAAAGTAAAAAATTTAGAATCTAGTGTTAAATGCTTCAAGACCTTTGGACCTCCTTTTGAATTGTCAACAAAATCTCACTCCCATATGGTACTTTTTATGCTGACATAGGTACACACAATCATTGTCTACAAATCTACGTATTTTGACATAGACAACGGTATATTTCCCGGGTCTTCGATCGGTCCGATTTTGTTCGCTATTTTCATAAATTCGATCTCAAAAGTCACAGATATCCTTATGGGATTTAACATGGGAAAATAAAAGTTGAGAAGGGTCCCCCCTTTGCTATTTTTCAGAGTTTCAGCTGCCATAGTAACCAATTACCGCTGACAATGATCTCTTTGCATATTAACTTTACCAACCATTTTTTGCTTACTTACTATTTATACGCGGACGATCTTGTGATACTTGTGGATGCCACTGATATTCAGTCAGGCATTGATAAAATCCAGGAAACTCTGAACAAACTACAGAACTGGTGCTTAGAAAATTCAGTTGAAATTAACGTTGATAAAACCAAGGCAATGTGGTTTCACAAGGCACATGATGTAGTATCAAAACAGTAGGATTCTGTCAAACTAATTGCAAACAACATTTTACAAGCAGTGGTGTAGTTTATTAAGTTAATTGTCTCTTTAAAGATTTATTAATAAAAATGCACAATACATAAATTTCAGTATATTTTTGAGAACATGTCATTTTTCACGTTTCTTTTATAGCAACATATTTACAGATAATTTATGCATTGGATGAATTATTGCTAAAACCCTAAATAATTATTTCATTTTCTGCGTAAGTGGAATTGCCGCTAGCAAACTGTCTTCTTCGGCGATAATGTCTTCTACTAAAGAGAATTGCGAGCAAGCGTTTTGACAATGACGTTCTTCATTCTCTTTACAACGACCAGTTAAAAGGAGAGATTAATAACATGCGACTAATCAAAATTTTCAGGCACTCCTTCAATTTGTAGAAGAACCAGACGAGCATAATTTTGAGCCTTAAACTATTTTCACAAGTAAATGCTACAAGTGCCACTGCAGACCCAGCCAATTGTATCACAAATATTACAAGTATGTTTCCATTTAGTGAGGCGCTTTCCGGTGTTAGCTTTCGTCCCTCGACAAACATTTTTTCCTTACTTCCGACTCGCGACCACCAATCTGGAATCCCTGACGCAATAAACCAATTAAGACGTTCAAAGAAATCCGGTGGTCCATAGTTTTCCGCGTTGAAGCCATACTTAACTCTGCTATATTCCTCAGAACTTACTGAAACAAACCCACGTGTGAGTGGATGCACCTGGTTAGCTAATTGTTGGCATTGGTAATCTGGCAACACAAGTGCTGTTTTGTTACATGTTAATAATTCATTCTTAAATATGTCAACCTCCCTTTCCCAAAGAAGGAGCTTCACAACATT
>JAHZMZ010000989.1:0-20773 GCA_027743805.1 Lepidocyrtoides sp. E14
CCCAACCAATCGTTTTAATTTACATTGAATTGAAAGACTTGATGTTGGTACAACTTGCCAAGTCCAAACATCTTAAACCTCGAAATTAAATTCAAAGAAAGTTTTTAAACTAAACATATTGTTATCAAATTTTCCCTGCCTGCATTTGCCTTTATACTTTACATAAATACATGCATGACTGACTTGATTGAGTTGACCATTATGTACATCTGCATATATATGTACATACGGTAGCATAGTTAGGAGAAATTATGTAGCAGTTAGATTATAGAAACAATATATTTCACCATCTGCATGGATTTTTTTATAACATTTTCATTTTTCAATGTTTTTATAATAAAACGCCTCTCATGAGTACCATTTGCTTTGTTTCATGAAACACTGCTGGTGATGGGTGGTGTCAAAAAATTACTGGTTTCCTATTTACAACCCGGTGTTTAAAAGGTTTTGCATAATCAAAAACATCATTCCCGTTCTCGACAGGAGAATGGTCAGATTATTTATTTTTCTCTGGAGTTCAACAACACTTTACAAACACAAGGAACAATATGCCTTTTACAAAAATGTATACAAAAAAATGTTCCGTTTCTTGAGTGAAATTCCTAGTACAACACATACATTAATCTCTCAGCATAAAAACTACCTTTCATTTTTCACTGCTGGGATTCACTCGACTGGGATACATTTTTTATTTATGTTATTGACACATTATGGCACTTTGAGATACTTCCATTATGGATATTATACAGTTCGATGCATATAAACTTCAAGGTTTTCCCCAGCATCTAATATGGAATTTTTAACAAGATAGTGTTCTCGGTAAAGTGTGAAAGAATCACAATCACATTGTGTGAAACTAATATAGCGTCAAATTCTTCATAGACCTCATTCACTAAAAGGTGCACGCAATTTTATTGGAAAGAGACTTGTTTTGGTATAGATTGCCCAACTTTCACAAGATAGCATCCAATGCAATCCCTTGTAACTTTGCTAGATATACTTTAGTGTTTTTCGGGTGATGGAAATAGATGTACATTCAAGAAAATTTGATGGGTGTATTTGTAGTGATGCAAACATAAAAGATGATGATGAAAAATTAGACGCATTTGAAGCATTTCTATGAAATTGCATTCACTCTGCTTTCGCCAAGTCGTTGTTGATGCCCCTTTTCTTTTTTGTAGATGATGATGGCAGGATTCTAAGGAACAAAATAAAGGATTCTCTATAGTTGTGAGCGTTGACAAACAATTCTAAGCCTTCCAAGTATATAAAATTGACTCGACAATTTTTATCTCTGTCGGGGACTTGTCATACATGTACGCATCCCTGATCTCTTTCCAAAAGAATCCGCTATAATATTAAAGCAATGATAAAATTAGTTTTTGTTGGAAAAATTCAGTCAGAAGAGTTTATCGGTGAAAAATCCTACATGATATACACACACACGACCACCTCAATTCCTAGTTGGTATGTAAGTTCTTTTAGCCTGGATATTCTAGAAGAGTCACCTCAATCTATTGATGTGCGTATTGATATCACGTATTTCTCTCAAAGAAAATCAAAACCGCTCCGGGATGTGATACTTTTTTATTGTTGAAAATTGAAATGGAGTTCCGATGAATGCGCTGATCACATGAAATGAGCAATGCATACTACACATGAAATATATAGTATACGTATGTACATAATATCTTTTACTACCTATGTGTGCGATCTTTTCACTTGATATTGCTCAACTTTTTAAAATGAGATGCTCTGCTTTCTTGTTCGAAAATTCTGGATTGTGATGTGAATTTTCAATAAAAAAACTTGTGACACATGTTTCTAGACTCACATGGAACGAAGCAGGAGATTTCTGCGAGATAATGTGCTGTGCGCCTTTACACTGTATTTACCGATACAAAAGAGTGCATGGGACATTGCAAGATTATGGGCATCATTTAGTTTAGCATTGGTTGATGTTTTCCATTTCTATCTGATTCTAAATGAACCACCTCAACAACTTTATCTATCATAAGCTACTGTTCTTCACTACAGCAAGTTCATAGAACTAAAATTTGTGGGGGGATCTAGAACAGAAGTAAGCCGTGACGAAAACTTTGCCGTTGATGGTAAAATCTTTATCATTGTAATCCCTTGTTCCTAAGTGTCCCTAGACGGCAATGCATGACTTTGCTTTTCAAAATCCTTCTTTTATCGACATGTCGTGCTTCTTATGCTTGGTAAAAGTATTTTTATTACTGTAGTAAAAATAGCTATCGCTTGCGTATGCTGAAGGGCAGATTGAATTTGAATTTGCAAATATTCTCGAAAGTTAGTCTTGTAAAAACTTTTAAAAATTTATTCCACCCTGCGGTATTCTATTAAATCATCAGTGCTCAAGTGTTGCATAAGACCTCGGGTTTTAAAATAATGTTTACATACCTACTTGGTATAAGTTTAATTGTTTTTCTGAAAATTGGATTCGCTTAGAAAGAAGGAAAACCTAATTGCACTAATCATTAAACTGCTGTCATAAACTTGCATGACGTTGATCGAGAGCATGCTGGTCTTTCTAATGAGAAGGATTATTGACACACATCTGTGGCTCTACACCACACCAGAGAAGCACATGGTAATTAAAGCTGTCAGTAATAACAGCTATGAAAACATCTCATAAACACCGACAGATTACGCAGTTTTAATAATTTCTCCAGATGACTTTTATGAGTTTGAATTAAAATCCTGAAAAACACTCTCGCTATGCGGAAGACTCGTAAAAATTGAACTAATTTCATATCAGTAAGCTTTGTACTACTACTACCTACTGCCTATGCAAAACTCATTCAATTGGACAGCGAGTATATATAAGTTATCAACAAAGTTATATATTGAAGAAAGTAGGTTCCCAGAACTGGCTGTCATCATTAACAATATGATGACGATTCAACGTAACTTATAATTATTGTACATACCTATACGTAATGTAACGAACAACTTTCTAGGTTATTTAAACATACTTGTCTTCAATTTTCAACAACAAGAGAAGCCACTTTGAGAAAAAGTGTAATAAATTGGCGAAAGTTACTGCATTTCCATCCAAAACCTGACTCTGGTTAGTATTATTATATTATATGCACTACAATTCAATAATTATCTTCAATTAAGGTTGGCCAGTTTGAAGGCACTCGTGCGTGACTAGAGAAGGTATCAATGATGCTCTTGATGCTGATGATGATAGCTTTCCTGGAGTTTTCATTACCTAAAGTAAATATAGATTAGCAATTATGTTTTATTACTTTGAATAAAGGATCTTGTTACCAATAATTTCCAAATCCCACACAAATCGTTTTGTGGGATGGATTGTGCATGCATAGTAGTAGTGCCAATTCAAACATTTTCTTTTTTCAGGCACTTGTGTTTATAAAGAAACTTTTAATACCCGTAAAGTAAAAGTAATAATGGAGAAGGATCAACATTAGGCAAAACTTCAAACTAGAAGATTAGTTTACTTGAACATCGTTTTTGGCACATGTAATTTAAACACTATCATTTTCACTTTGGTATAGCCTGTCTAAGAATTTATTCGGGCATGCATATTTAAGTAACTTTGTGTTAACATTTCTTTTCGTTTATTTTTCATCAAGCACACTTGCAAGTAGGCGTTTGCAAGTTATCATGAAGCAATAAAGTTTGTATAATGAAGAAAGAAAATCGCAAACAAAATGTGTGTAATGTAATCATAAAGACAATTTAAAAACTTTTATATGAACGTTTTTCATGTAAAATTGTAATGGAACGTCTTCATAACAATCAGCAAATAAAAGTATTCCATGTATTTTTTCTGAAAAAATTGTACAAATAACACAGACATTTACAATTTAAACTGTAATTACAATCTACCAACAGTCTAAGAATTGGAACAAAAATAAATTTATTGCCTCTTCAGAACTCTAGCATACTAGTAGAAAATTGTTAGATAGTGTTAGCTGTTCAGTACATGAATCTGCTGCAAAAAGATTGCATAACTTTCTCAGAATGTGGAATGTAATTTAACATGATCGTAACAAAAAAATAATTAACCGCTTCCACGAATATTTTAATCATTTATATGACTTACTACAGTCCTTTTAATGGTTCAAGTATGTGCGCGGGCGATAGGAAAGATGCTGTTTTAATTGACGTGAGAAATACCCCTTAATGATAAGAAGAACTTAATATACCTATAATGTTTTGCATCGTCGCCTGAATGTCATCTCGGACTTTCAGTCTTCAACCTCTCAGTAGCTCTTTCAAGTATTTATTTGATACTTTTTGTTTCTCCTACTGTCACCTTTGCGATACTCTCACAGGTAAACAATTTATAATATTCTACATGCATAATACATTAGCTAGGTCGTTGACATTTTGTTCAAAGAGATAAAACATATTGTTCAATCTACTCTTCTTACATTGATAACAAGAATTGTCAACCTTCTGTGATACGTATTACAGATCAAAGAGCATAAGAGGAGACGTGCTAATTCAAATTGCTATGAAGTAAACTTTACTTTTGCGTTTCTTTTCAAAGTTTTGTATCATGCCCTAGTAATGTTTTGCCCTGTTCACGTATTTAGGTCGGAGCCGAGGAATTTTAATAGCAGAAAGAAACCAAATTTGGTGCAGAGTAAATCTCACAAACGTTTCCAGAAAATACTTTCTCTTTCCAAACACACACTTCCAAGTTAAGACAATGGTGTATTTCACACATTATGCCGCTGGGGGTAGATGCTAAAATGAACAGTGATGTCATTTGTTTTTGTACGAAATCTGTTGAATGTTTGTACAACAACGTTACATTTGTGGTTGTTTGTACCCCACACTGAAATTCGTCGAAAATAGGCCGTTTTACAGACCGACTAATGGCAATGAACGGGCTTGTTAACTTTAATGAAAACTGCTGCAAACTTTTTCATTCTTTTATCACAACGACATTTTCATAGTAAATTTATGCCACAGAGAAAGAAAAACAAGACATGATAATATAAAAAAACACATGAAATTTTACGACAAGAGGTTTTTCTACTACTGCAACAATACGTATACATATACGTGGTAATTGCAGTACTAGTAGTAGTAACTTGGGTGCACTGCAATATGAATATAAGGCGACAACACCCTTTTGTTATTAAAATTGCTTTTATTATGAGAGTTAAATCAAAAGAAGACCCACATACATAATTTGATAAGGCAATAGTCTTTTATGAAAGGACATATTTATAACGATTCAGCTAAAGTCCAATGCGTGTAATGATCAGTGAAGCATAGCAGCAGCAAACACATCCCATTAATGTTTATAAACGCGTGACGAGCTCAATCCAATCTTTCGTAAATTATCAAAATAAACTGATGCCGTATGTCATAAATGTTAAAATAATTGCAACATCAGCGTGATACTGAAAATACTGATATACTCTCAACTCCTACTCCGTCATTATCTTTTCGCGGGCATGCATGCTGGTGGTGATTTTCCATAGCGCTGTTGATGAAAAGGAGCAAAAAGTTCACTGAACGACTGTCTGCATTTATGACTATGATTCCAACAATCAGGTCGACAAGACAAGTGTGTAAAGCAACGTGAAAATTGTGTGTGCGATATGACGATATTATGAAAATAATACAAAGAGCATGCACGTTTTTGTTTATAAGCGTATGGTAAAATAGTGCAACAGTAATGATAAGAAAAAAATATTTGCAAACCTGAGGTATGGCCAGCGAGATTGAAATTACCCAGATGATAAGGATTTGTCGAACCACACGGGAGAGTTTGTTTTGCCACTTTTGAATCATTAAATAGCGAGATCGTACAATGACAATACAAGTAACTACATTTCCCAGCAGTCCAGTTAGCAAAATAATTGAGTAGATCACTGTAATAGGAATAGTTATATACAGAGGGTCCCGAACCGGCCACTCCATGTGCATCGACGAGTTTGACGTATCATTCATTGTCAGTTCGCTAATCTGGTCATTGGCAACTCCAGTAGTGCTAACTATGCTTGGGAAGCTTCCACCTGAGACTTCTGCCTCGTAATACTGTTGAGGGTAGGGGGAGGAGGAGGTAGTCACACTATCTATCACACCTGCGGCCATTGAGGCGGCTGTATTAATGAGTCTTCTAGTAGCTTTTACTCCACCACTACTGCCGAGAATGGAACTACTTTCACTGTCTAAACGAAAAAGATGATGGTGATGACGATAATGTCCTTTAATACTACTACTACTACTACTACTGCTTGGTGAGGTTCTCGTAGAAAAAACAAGGGCTGCTGCAGCGTTTGCGACAATGTCCTCTAGCGCGGGTGGTGAAGGTGAAGAAGTAGGAGTTACTTCAAAACGCATCCTCATACCAGCCGACCATATATTATCTGTAGCATTCTCTTCTCTTTCACCATAAAACACCATCCTATAATGATATTCACTTGACCCTCGCTCATTACTCGCATTGTCATTGTTGAATAAGTCCAAGTTACTTTCTACGACCTTGTTTCCGCTTCCCATTAAGTATCAACTTAATAAATCCAAATCAGTCACGCTGATAGCTATCTAAAATAATATAGTATTCTTGTCACTTTCTTTACCACCACTTGCTCCTTAGGCTATTAGAATAGTTTCACAGTTACATTTTTTTCTCGTTCGCGATAATGTTCTCTTATCTACTGCTTCCACAAAACTGTACAAGATGATAATGGGTCAGTTGCGATGTGGTGAAGCGAACAACTCCTCATCTCATGCCTCTCCTTCCCACAAGAAATCCATTTCCAAGGAGGTGAAGTAGGTGGTACTTTTTTCCTGTCACTTTGAAATGAATAGTGAGCCACTTTTGGAGGATGGAAGATGATGAAAGGGAAAAGGAGAGAAAAGAAAAACAGAAGTGTCTGTTAGTCAAGTTTTGCAATTTGTTCTCATATACAACCAATATAAGCGATAATATATTACAATGACATGTACTATGTCTTTTTTCTTCCCAGCATTCTAGATTCATATCACTACTCTTGTTTTACAGCTAATTTTTCAATCCTTCTCTTCTTTCCTCTCTATATTGCGTGCTGCAATGATGATATATGCTCATTCATGCAGATGAAATTCTCAGATTACAATACAATAACACTACTACTGAATATTTTAGGCTTCCAAATTCCTACATTTTACTACTCTCTCTGTCTATAACCGTTTCGATATTACACTGTAAGAGTGATACATAAATGTATGCATATATATTATTTTATTAAAATGCAATAGTGTTCATCTGTTGTAGCCTTGCGATTATTTTGATAGCAGCTAAGAACAAAAATATTTTCTTTCTCATCTCATCTACTTTTTGCTTATATCACACCCATCAAATGATATGATCTTGTAGTATTTATTTTGTTAGGAAATAAAAGAGTCTGGCAATTGAAGCGTTCACCGACAGCAGGATAAAAAGAAGTCACTTTTCATTTGGATGAATGAATAGTACCAGAAAAAATTGGCACAATATACAGACAGCATGATACCCACCTAAAAGACAATTTATTTTAAACTTTTTTTCCATCTCTGAAGATCAATTGCCTGCATCAACGAACAGCAAACTACGCTAGGAAAAGAAAATGTTTTTTCATTGGTATATGGTCAACTGAATTGAAACGAAGAGCGTAAATGACGAGTACTGTTGAATTGATATCTCGTATATATTTTTATATTATTTTTATTTTTAACTTCAATGTCACTTTTGGGTCGCTAATGTCAAGGGTTCTACAAAATACGGGTGCGTTGCACGTTTGTATCACACCTGTCTCACTAGGAATTTACAAGCCCCTTTTTTGCGCTTCCTCAGGCTTCGTTCATTTTACCCAGAATCCTGAGAGCGGATATTGAGAAGGGATACAGTAGAATTAAGTCTGTTTAAACTAACTCAAAGTACACTAAAAAAATCGTTCTCCTTTGTTTTACAAATTGTTCACTTTTGTTTCATTTCGCACAAGTGGGCTAGCTGGCTGGTTTTGCTGTGCACTGTGCACTCTATGAGCTCCTTCTTACCAACTCAAAAACCCAAGCACATACTCACGTTTTATTGCACTCCAAGCGAACTTGAGTTTGCCATTTCAATTTTTAATTCATTCTCTTCTTGTCATGAGAAACAGCATAGTGTGGAAATAAAACAGCATGTTGTATAATTAACGAAAGGTTTACTACCGCACAGATCAGTGTAATTCGAACAATTTTTCCTGATGTAAATAGGATGATCCTCTATTTAAAAGGAAAACATTTCCTAATGGAACGGGAAAAAGTAACCTATGTTTATCTTTCGTTTAAACAGATATATACAATTTTTATTTCCTTCTCTTTTTTTAAAATTTTTTATTTCATGTACCTATGTATGTACTTTCTTGCGTGCTAGCATAAAAAACGACCTTCAACCGAATTTAGAGACACTTATTTTGCTTGGCTGGGGATTCCAGTTTTTCACAAAGTTAAAATCCTCTAGCGATTCTAGTGTCAATTATTAGTAAGAGTTGTAGCTATAAAAGGAATTTTAATTTCTGAGTAAAATTCCTTGTAAAGACTTACAAAAACCTCTCCGCTAAACATTAAGCGTCCTCATCACATTATCTCCAATTAGCAAAGATAAATAAATAAACGGTTATCTATTGAATGTCTGAGATTTGAAGCATGCCAGACACAAAACCATTTTTATTTAATTAAATAAACTAGAGTGCACTTTTTCCTTCACAAAATTTCAGCGAGAGCTTCAAGCGAAAAAAATATTAATGGTATAACAAGGGGATTATACAATACGTATACATACACAACAAGGGTGCTATGTAATACTAAGCTTGTGTTTACTGTATTATATTTTCCCAGTCAAGAGGCATTTACTATTGTTTATTATTTTTGGTACATGATGACACAAGAAAACGGCAATTATGTTGCGGTTATTATTATTATTATTATTACAAAATAAATACAACATGGTACGTACACATACTACTGCACTCACACATGCACAATAAGTAGGCAATTAAAGTAATTGAAATGCAATATTTAAACTTAGAGAATTAGTGACGGATTTTGTTATAAGAAACAGCTTTCATTTTTCACCACTACCAGATAACTAAGCAGACTGAAACACTTGGCCTAATACCATGAGCGACAAACCTAAACAACAGAGGGCATGGGTCAAAGCATAAAGCGAAAAACTGACAATAATATCCTTCACTTCTGTTTTTGTTTTTCTGCTTTGCTCATCTTAAAGTGATATCTGCTTCTGCTTGGGTTAAAAAAGGGGTAAAACATTCCTCTCTGCATAGTCAGTCAGTACACAAGATTTCATGCCTCTGTTTCTTGATTTTTATACATTCATTCTTTTTTCCTTCATCTTCTCTCCTCCATGCATATTTAATGGAGCAGGGTAGCAGCAACAACAGCAAAAGTAGTAGTGAATGAATGATGATCAGCGCATCGATATAAATATAATAGTAGTAAATGTGTAGTAGAAGTAGTGGTTGTGGTTGTTGTTGTTGAATTTTACTAGTTAATCATGATTATCTTGTTGGCGATGTTGTTGATGATGATCATTTGCCACTACTCCTATCAAAAATTCATGAATACAACAAAGTAAAGTGACAATCCCTGAACCTAACCAGTTCCACACCAGCAGCAGCGAATATAATAAGAATACCTACGTTGAGCAACTTGCTGCCATGCCTGTGTAAAAAAATTTGCTTTAAAATACACACGTGACATGACTTACTGCTCCAGAAAAACAAGTTTATTCCAATGGTTTTATAAAAACGCATTATTTTACATATTATTTTTCAAAAATCTATACATTAGTAATCAAGAGGCACTCTCTTACAAATGCATATGTATACCTACCTATCCCAAGTCGAATAATAATACGGCAATATTTATGATCAGTAAAAATTGCTGACATTTCTTGTATTTAACGTGTAGTATTAATTTTTTAATGTTCAAATTGAAGATTCATGTTAATATTTTAAGCTTCAGCTATAGATAGTCACTACATGCTAGGTGTAGAACCGATTATGAATATTATGATGATACTCTTGCCGTTTATACTTGACCGGACGGACCCACAGAAGAAGACCTCGCTGGCTAGCGAAATTACCACACTTTCATGCTCATCACATCTCCTTCACTTCATGGCGGTGCTGTGTAGGATTGTACGAAAGTATGACTAATAAAAAATAACTAGGCTACAAATGTCCAAGTTACAGTGTATGACCATTTCAAAAACGACCAAGTCATTTTTTGGGTCTTTTGCAAAAAGGCCAACTTTTAAAAAATATAAAGAAAATAAGTTGCATACTACTAGACATGGAATTCGAAAAAAACCAAGTTTGATGCTTTCGCATTTTGGATTTACCCAGTTTAATGCTGGTAATAATTTGACATTTTTGACATTGGTCTTTCCCGATTCGTAATTATTACTGACAACACAGTGATAATGCTAGTATTGAAAACGGAATGTGTTCAAAATTCAGCTACAGGATCATTCTTCACTGTTTCAACTAAACTTGTATATAAAAAATGTTTTAATGGATACAACAGCACATAACCAATCGACAAGTTGGCAAACATGAGCACACCAGCCAAGTCGGCAAGTTGAATGTGGCAAAAATTATTATATCTAGTCATATATATATATATCCTTTATAGCTATCATACCATCATCACTTACTAGCTTCAAATGATTATGGACATACTTTTGACATTCATGATGTAATACAAAAGGTTACAGTAGACACAAGTGGACAGACAAAAAAGTACATAAATGTTGACGTTTTTCATTAAAACGGATGGCAACGATATGCGGATCAATGGTACAATCAAGCTATTGGTGTAAAGTAGTATGATGATGGTGTGCAAAAAGTCCGTCTAAAATTTGCGAGAACATACCATGCCACTGGCACATGTACATTTATTAGCTAAATATTGTTAAGGAAAAATCTAAAACATTTTTAATACTTCGTGTAAGCAATTACCGTGCAGAGGAACATCTCTTTTAATGTATTTACCCCATGTGCAAATAATGAAATTGATACTGTTAACGGTCTATTAGCTAAGTGATCTATTAATGTTTTTGTGTCCATTGCAAACTCATGTTTGTAATTTTCTTGCAGTCCACTAGAAGCAGTACCACATAAAAATGTTAGTGCAGCTGCTAATTCACTTTTATTCTTTTATCGCCGTTTTTACTGGGAAAACGGAGTGTGGCTGAGTAACTTTTTATATCCGAGTAAAGATCATTAAAATGCATGAATGATAATATTGCGCTAAGCAAACACATATATAGCATTAGTATCTAGTTAAATTCAATTTTACTAAAGGCCAAACAATTACCATCAGCATTAAACGCTCTGAACATGCAAATTGTCGAAGTTATGCTCAGTAGTAAAACCCCTATTTCGCAAAAATAATAATACGTGAATAAAAACAATACTATGTGAGGCCCATTTGGCCAATGTTAAGGATTACCCATGACACTCAGATAAATAAAGGAAAATCAGGCAAAAAAAGGCATGCTGTTTCGAAAGTTAATGAACTGTACCGTAAGATACTCATCAACATCAGTTTAACTCAAGATAAACTCAAGATAAACCATTTTTCTAATCTATCGATAAGATGCTCTGTAATATTCACGTCATGGAAGGCATTTTTACAAGACTCAACCCGAAACGCATGAACAGGGGAAGTGCAAAATTTTCGTAGGGAACCGATTTAATATTCACATTGGATTCATTAGATTAGTGTTTAAGGTTATATGAAACGAGATTGAGAAAACAAACATGTTTATGTAAAAATTGCTATATTTTTATCTCACATTGACATTGTCGATCATTGACAGTGTGAAGTCGGCACAAGCTCTTTCTCTCTCTCTCTGTCTCTCACCCTCTGTGGTGTTCGCTTGTCGTACGTAATGATCGATTTGCTACTTTCAAAACGAACTTAATCACTTGTGTTTCCTCGCCTCCTACGCAGAACACAACATTTTACATGACAGCCAATAATACAAAACACATGTAATACATGTGTGTATGTTGCCATTCATCGCACATCATTCATATATTTTCATGAATTAATAGTTTCTGTTCTTGTGTGCAAAGTTCTAGCAAGGTGGTAGGGAAATTAGTGTTGGCAACTGAGCAAGGACACAACAAAAGACATAGAGAAGTACGAAGAATCATACAAACAAAGCCTTGTGATGGCAAGTTTGCTAGAAGACGCCAAATAGCACGACGGAACATTGAAAAAGTGAAGTCATTAAAGTACTCTCATCATCAACATTATTCATAATAATGGTTTTGATGATTTTCAGACGTCAACTTACTTACACGTCTTTATCGCTCTCAAACTCACAATACCTTGTTCTTTACTAGTGAAGTGAATACGAACATTATAGTTTTTAATACAAAAAATTGCGCATTGTTTGTCTTTTGGATTTTTTCTGTGTGCTCAACAATTTAATAGATACGTAGGCACATTTGTACATGCAGACATTTAGTTTTTGAATGTACAAAGAGGTATGCTTATGAGCATCCCGATGTATAGCACATCATAATCATTTAATATGCTAAATGGTGCTACTTGATGATCACCAGCTACATATCTTAACTTTATCCAATAAAATGAGACAAAATGTCCTTTTCTTCCAGACGGCGTTACTACAAATTGACTGTTTACGCTTGGTTGTCTCGATAATGATTTCTGCTACTTCAACTTTTTGTCACACCACAAACATCATCATGAATGCTTTGAATCTACAGTAAAGAGCGTTCCTGCTAACTTCACCTTGACAGAATGTCGTACTTCGTCTATTACTACTGGTATGCATTGTGTAAACTTGTGTTGATGATGATGTTGTGTTGCTGGTGATGGCATACAAAATTTGCTGCTTCCTTCCTTCCTTATTACTTTATTACAACTACTTCATATTATATAACCCGTCATCTAATTCTAAATCCAATTCCACAAAACAACAAGTTTGTATTGTATTGGACAGTGATTTTATACCTTGATTTGATTCTATTACTTTTTGCAGCTTCTGTTTCTCTACGCGTTCTATTTAGCCTTCACTTGGCGGGTTCCTGCCAGCAGGAAATTGTCAAAAATAAGATTATGATGATGATATATTTGCAGAAAGAGTGAGGGATAGATGAGAGAGTTAGTCAAGACTAGAAGAATAGAAGACTAGGATGAAAAGTGATGAGACAAGTGGATGATAAGTTGAGATTCTAGCCTGTCTTGAGTTTCCTATTAAGGGGCTCCCTGGAGTATAAGCATTTTTCTTCTGACTGACTACTCACCACACACACACATACGGTGTGCGCACCGAGCAGCTCATGTATCATCATTATCATAACCTATCAAACTACACCTAAATACGTAAAGGCTTTACCTCGGTGCCCGAATTTGTGGGTATCCCAACCAACCGTTATAGTACACTTTTCGCACCACAGCTCATTCATTCCCTGCCGTCATGTAGAATTAGATTCATTCCATTCACACCCGACAGTCTTCTCTTCTTAATACGCATACTGTACTGATCCATTTATCTTCTGTATATCCAAACCCCTCTGGATCTTATTGTTTGTGTGCGTACGTATGTTTACAGGTTACTATTTTTTCTCTTTCATTTCTCCCTACAAATAATCCTTTTTTTTGTGGCTATTTTTTAACTACACAGTTATTGATTATCCAGCAGATACATGACATCCTTAACACACAATAATTGTAAAATATGATGCATGTTGTTTACAAGATAAAAGAATAAAGCAACTGTCAATGAAATCTTGGATGATTAAATTATTAAATAGGTACATGCATCAACTACAATCCAAGTTTATGGATATACAGTTCCTTACCTTTTTTGTAATGTTGTCAATGTGTATCTGTAGTCATTCTTTTGGAGTGCTACGATTAATTTTGTCCCAGTTGAGTGATTTTGGCCAAAATTAACTAGTGCTGTTGTGATCTTGATTGATCGCTAATTCATTTAGTAGTGCACTGCTTATACTTTCCCTATCGATAAAACAATCGCAATAAATGCCGCCAAGTTCGTATATTTTGGTATGTTTATATGTCTCTGATAAGAGGAATGATAATTCCCTTTGTTCATACACAATGTGACTTGCGCAGGTGTAATTTTTTTTTATTGATAAACTCGTTACACTTTTTTTAGCTACCGCTTAGTTAGCTGATGGGCTTTAATTTTTTCAAGTTATTAAATCATGGTGAAAATGCTTAACTCATCTAAATGAATGGTTTGTACTACTGGAATCAGCAAGGTCATGTCAGTCAACACCGTAATTACCACTTTGTACCAGATGTACTTGTTATAATTTTTTTCCGTGAGACTTTCACAGAATGAACCAAATGTTGGTGAAAGTTTTTTACAAAAGTATCGCTTCAGAAAAGCCTACTTACTGACAAGTCTCACAACACCCCTTAAACAACCGTCCTTGACTTTGAACCAGTTCTACAACCACACTTGCTCGTACGTTTCTTTTATCTGATGCTGCTCTACAACAGAATAAACGCCACATGAAAATGTTAAACTATGCACTTGTGGCAAGTTGCCCTAGGTAAGGGGTTGATTGTATGTGTGTGTATATTTAATTTATGTATTTTAGCAAAAATATACAACGGCTAATATTTCGATATTTGAAATTTACACAAGAGCAAACTTACAAATTTTTGCAGGTACAATCAACTACTGGTCAATTAAACAAAATTATTTTCGATTAAAAAACGTTACAATTTCAAGATAAAAGATCATAAGAGAATTCTTTGTTTGTGAAATCATACTTTGAAAATGAAACCGTTTTAAACTTCAAACAAAGAGAGTTTGTTGTGATTTTCTCTGTGTACTCATATGACTGTAAAAATATCAAGTAACCTTACAAAGTTGTGAAATAGTGCTTGCTTCTGGCAGGCATTTTTTTAATGAATAGAGAAATTGTAATTTGGGCTGGCAAAAAACATAAAGAGATAATAACAGTTAGGGCTTTAATGGAAAAACGGAAGTAGCACACAAAAAACAGTTCACAACTATGACTGAGAATAAGTAGTTGAAATGCTTAATATGTTCATAATACGTACCTATATGTACATATACGAGTAAATTATGTACCTATTACTTATATAATATATATATAATTACCTACATGTATAAGTAGCGTAGCAAACTGCACTTGCTGTTTTGTAGATGTGGCTCAACGTATGTATATATGTGTATGTATGTGAAGCAGGTTCTGCTTTTCGCATGATTTACTATCTGGAGGGACAAGATGTTTGTTGGAGAGAAGTTGGAATCCAACTGAGGGTAAAAACGATAGGAAGCCATTCTTTTCACAAGCATTGCGCCAGTAGACGACACAACTGCTTCGCTAGTAAAATTTTACCTTTTCCTTCCTTCCTTGTGTAGCAACAGTAGTAGTTCATCTAATACAGTTACTACAAGTTGAACACCATACCAAATACCACCAGCAGAACCACCACTAAAAACCGCTATTTCTTCTGGTTTTTCAATTGCTGGAACTTTGTTACTACCTTCTTGGTTTTTCGTGTGATGCGCATATTTCTTTTGTTAAATGTAGTTGTTAATAGTATGCATGTTTAGGTAAATGTCTGATTTCAGTTCTCTTTTCACAGCAAAAATCATTGAAGACAAGACGAAAGACAGACAGGCAAAGCAACAAGCCACATTAACATTATTCTGAATCAACGTAAAGTTTTGGTCGACCAAATGTAACCCCTCAACTTCATAGAGCAGAAAGTGTGAGAGGCATCACAGAGTAATGATATTGCTCTGAAAAACACTGTCTTGCAAACAAAACTCAGCAACTGGTAAGTTACTGTAGATATGTAGTTAAATAGCTTGATAAGAAGAGTAAATTAAACAAGTAACTATAAAGCCAGGAAAATCAATTGGTTAAACCGTATATAATAATAATAATATGTGTATGGGGTTAACCGTTTGATGTTATTGTTGTAAGGTGTCTCTTTTACCCCATACCATTTGAAAATAAACAAGTTGAGAAACACCCTTTTCTAGTTAAAATGAACGAGCATTGTGAGCGTTTCCAGCAATGTCACCCAACAAAACCGAAAATAAACTTTAAATAAATGCTATCAATGGTATCATTTTGGCTCAAAATTAGATAAATAAAATAATAATAAAACGGAAAACGCCAGAACGTTAATGCAGCAAAACAAGAATCAATTCAATAAAAGATAGAAATGTACACACATGATGCTTCAGCAGCTTTTTGAGTAAATATGCACAATGTACACACATATAACCAACCACCCGTTATGCGTTTCCTTTCTATTCCCCTGTTGTATCTTGCTGTTTGTTTCTGCTACCGCCACATTATTATTATTGCATTGTAAGTAGCTGAATAAATGATAAAAGCTATTTTGAAAACTTCAATGTCATATTTTCTCTTGCTCTTGTTCTCATCCAATGCAAGCGAACTTGAAAGACATGAAGAAATACGCTAAAAGTTAGGAAATGTTTTGCAAATGTAGCACATTGCCCCTGTGAAGACATGCATGCGAGAAGTTCGATGGTGGTGCTGAGTTATGTTTTCGATTTGCTGGTGTGTGCAGATGATATGCTGCATTAGCGAAACTGGAGCATGTATGTTGCATGTTACAGCAACTAAAATCAGTGGTAGTTGTGGTAGGCATTTAGGTATTCTCAAATGTCGTTTCCTTTATGCTTCTTCCATTTTCATGTAGGAGAAGTGTCCTACAACAACAAGAGAATCTCAAGACACGAAAAAATTATGCAAACGGGCGTCTCTGAAACGTAAGTTATATTTGCCCTCATATAGCGTGATATGGGCAAGTTCACATATGTACACGAAAGCAAAGTTTGTCTTAAAGGCTAAATAAATAAGAACGAAAGAGTAATTAAAAGGGAAAATGCATAATGAGGAAGCGGTGTATGAACTATGAAACCATGTCATTGGGCTTCAGAAGGAAAACTAATATGATATTTACATAAACTACCCATATTCAATTTTCTACAGCTACCTATTAATCGTTCATAAGTTGATGACAAGATGCTTCCTTTCTTATCATGGGGATGTGAGATTACATGTATTGTGCAGTGAAAACGACGGTAAGGTATGGGTGGGTGGTAGGAATTCTACTAGTTGGCAATATGATGTGCCTTTATTGTGAAACATTTACGTTCAGAGAAATGTTCATATTTTATGCACATTTTAACAACGTGTCGTTAAATATCTATTTATCATGTCGGTAATGGTGGAGTGAAACATTTACGTTCAGAGAAATGTTCATATTTTATGCACATTTTAACAACGTGTCGTTAAATATCTATTTATCATGTCGGTAACGGTGGGAGTAAAGCATGAGTTCGAAATGTACACTTTGGGAAGATACGAAAAGAGTACCTTTTCTACATGAGTCATAAATCAGTAGATTCTTTCAATAGTCGAAAAAAAGCCATTGCAGTTTAGTTGAGAAGCTGGGGTTACAAAGAGTTTCGACAGTACAAAATTTGTCATTTCAAGTAGGCGGATCAACTTTTAAGCAATGTTCCAAACTATAAAAAATTTGGAGAAGAATCACTGAAAGGTTTGCATCAAAAATAGGCAATTAGTTGAGAAGTACAGAATGGCTTTAATTCAATTTAAAATTAAGTGAAACAGCTTTTCTCCGTGACGTCAGATTAAGTACGTTAAATTTTCTCGTTTTTAAGGACCAAGTAAGTAAGTAGTATATAAGCTATTTAAATTAGGTAGCAGAAACAACATTATATGACACTACCGTAGCCAACAAAACGGCTCAAGAATAAGTACTGCGACCATGCATGTAAAAAATCCAAAGTTTTGTTGAGAAACAATTATTATGAAAAATTAAGCAAAATTTTCACATGAAAATATAGTATCCAAGTTAGCATCGTCGTTGGTAATTACTACTTCTTCCAACAGCTCCTAATCCAATTATCAAAGACATGTGACATTATGAAAAACGTGCATGTCTCTAATGAAATACAATTTCGTTGTTTCGTTTAGCTGCTAGCGCCAACGCTTTAAGTTTTAATTTGCTTTACGTAATGCAGTACAACATGCAAGGAATTTTGAAGGAATTTAATAAATGGGCAGACAGCCATGTGATGCACAATAAAATTGGCTCGTGTAGATGTTTTATAAATTTTTTCGGTCGGCAGATACGAACATTGTTGTATTAATTATTTCATCTGCAGGATTTATGTAGTAGTTACAGTAATTAGGTGAAAGTTACCGAAATGGACAAAAGTATTCGTCCGTGATAACGCAGTGTGGCATGTTGTATGTAAAAGGTTAGTTTAGAAACAGCAAGTGAAATACATACATAGGTAGTTAGAGCAATGTAAACTTACATGAGTATAAAAAATGTGCCTTGTCTTTGCCTCATATAACATATATATCATAAGGTGAGATGAATGATATAAATGTGATTACGCTATCTTTATAACCTCTTTCAGGACAAAAAAGATCATTTTATTATTTTATTGATCGAAAGCTCGGTAACTTTCTCCAATTGTTATGTATATGGTGAGTACCTGATCGTTTTGTAACTGTCAGATTGCTAGAGTACGTCACATTTTTGAGCAAGCTATAGGGAGAAACTTAACCTTGATAAAATACATAGTACAAATGATATGATTATCTGAAATTTGTAAGCCCCTTTTAGAGTTCCGGATTGTAATGGCTTCTGTGGTTTAAGTAGTTTACCACCAAATAAATCGAAAAGGTAATCCAGTCACAACGAATGTTTCCCAATATGTGTGAAAATCCACAATTCCAATGCCTGAACAATGACATCTCAATTCCAACCAAATGTAATCATATGCAGCATCATGGATAGATTTAAAATGGATTGGTTTTGCTGATGCAAAAAGTGAGGGAATAGAAGGTGTGCCAATCAAAACCACACTGCTACTGATGAAAAACCTGCATTTTATACTCATCTACTACATTTCTTTGTTTGTTTATTCCCTACTGAATATACAAACCTCGATCTAATCAAGAGGGGATGCAGACTGCGTGATTGATAGGTCATGTGATTACGCAACTCAGAGTGTTTGTTTTTTGTGCCAGCTAACAAAGAATGGTATGACTTTGTTTGGCCTGTTGCCTTCATTAATTGTATGATGATTTCCCCAATTCAGTCTCTCTTATGCATATTATTTTTAAAAGATTCGGTGTGTTTTGTCCGGCGTTTGTGCAACATAAAACATTGACTATTGCTCCTTCAATTCTAGTGCTTTTATTGCTTCCGAGTGATTAATTTGGAAGGAGTTTGGCAAATTTGAATCCAGCATATTTCAAGACTCATGAATTGCTTCTTTTACAACGTCTTTGCACGTGCAAATGGACTATGAACCACCACCATAATATATACACAAGACACTGATAACAAGTTGTTTGAAACTATACTTTCCTCGTTAAATTTGTCGTACGCAACTCACAAATAGGGAATTTAGCAAACAATGATGTTCTTGTAAAACATTGGGGTTCATGATTCAAATTGCATGTGTGTTGTATCGAGACACATATTCATTTTTCTTTCGACCAGAAATTGAAAGCATTTCCAGTGGTGCATAACCTTGTATCTCAAACTGCATCTCTAAACACAAATATGAACAACTTAATGGGATGATGATGGACAACTGGCACCTTTATCTCCAAAACATGTGCCATAGACAGAAATTTAAGCATGGATATCATAATAATTTACACATATTCAAAGCTTTTACTTACAGCTTTCGTCTAATGTTTCTTGCTTGTAAATCTACTCACATGACCGCTTACATCTGTTACATTTTTTTAGCAAAACAGAAAATGTAACAGTGTGGTTAATATACCTATGAACTTCAAATTCTGAATAGCGAACCCAATTTAAATATGATTTATGAATGGACTTTGGCTACCTTGCACTTTGGAAGAAGCTCAATATATTTAGGTAATGTAGCTAGGTGTGTTTTAACATGAAAGTTATTGACCTATATATGCATGCTCATTCATATATAGATCGCATGATAGATTGCAAGTGATAACTTTGAATATATGCATTCCATCCACTTGGTAGCAGAAATTTTATCCACTGCAAAGATGCTTAATATTTTGGTGTTTAGTTTTATGAATAATATTGGATGATACGATCTACAAAGAAACGACCATTAACAAAACTTTTCCCACAGTACTACCTCAAGTATTACTACTTTATGATAATGTGTTGTATGTTTACTCTGCAGATTATTGAAAATCTTTCTGTATGCTATCTATATCACAAGAAACAGTATTTCACTCAAAATATAATTGTATTGCAACAGCTTGGCTTATTTGTTCATAAAATTTGAAGAGAAAGTTACGCAAGTATTTCGGTTTCAATTAATATTTAAATTCAGGAAGATTTTAACGCAGACATTATGTAAAGATGCTTAAGCATACATATCTATAGATATTTGCTTTAAATCGCAGGATGTTTCGTACTTCATGCTTAAAATTCATTTCCCGTTCTTCTTCGGTACTTTACTCTTTCTGAAAATTTTGAGCAGTTACTTGCACACTCTTATGTAATATATTTGTGAGGATAAAAGTTTTATCAGAGTTTATCCATTAGGTAACAGTCGCTTATTGGAGATGACTCTAACTTTGAGGCGATTATCGCACGGTGATCTATCAAAATTTTCTCCTATGAAACGTAAACGACCATCAAATGAGTTTCTACA